>JASDQU010739851.1:140441-163463 GCA_032191745.1 Picea mariana
AGTTGCTAGAAAAACAGGACCGCGGAGCAATAAAATAAAACAAATGCAGAAACAAAACACAGAAGACACACAATACAAGAGAGACACAGATTTACGTGGTTCACCCAGTGTGGGCTACGTCCACCAGAGAAATTGCCAGGTCCGTCCTTTATTATTATCCAGCAAATGAAGGGATACAACCTACAGCAAAACCCGCTGTAACTTCCTCTTCTTTCTCTCCCAGTCTCCTCTCTCAGAATACAATATTCACTCACATACATAGTCGCAATACATTTCCATCATAAAAGAGGGTTGCCTTCTAGGGAAAAAAAACCTATCATAATCTCTACCGTTAGATCTGCGACCTTATAATGAACGGTCCAGATTTACAATGAAATTACAATATACTTTTATAAGGCAATTTTTGCTTCGAGGGCTTTGCCCCCGAACCCCCGTTAGGGGCCTGCTTGCCCCCAGACCCCCCAGCCGGGGGGATGGACCCCCCGGACCCCGCAGAGGGGGTACCCCCTCTCTGCACTCCCCCGCGTGGAAGAGTGTACATACTTCTGGGGTGTAAATACTTCATGGGGTGTAAATACTTCATAGGGTATCAACACGACTGAAAGCAAGGACCTCTGAATCAAGAAGATAATCAGGCTCCACAACCAACAGGTGATAGTGTAAGGCCCATAACAAAGTGGGAGAAACTTTCGATGGGGCCCGATGAGACGCTCCTTCTGCAAATGTAACCAAATTTTTTTCCAACTAGAAACTGGTGTGGTATCCTATATTGATCATGGCACTGCTTGTACTTAGCATTGGATTTCTGTAACATCTCCTAGACCTGTTGGCATATGTGTTGAATCCGCTCAATTAATATGGTGTCTTTATCGATCTTAGACTGATCAGGGGAAGATTTGGTATGTGCGGTGGCAAGAGGGAGTGCAACATCAATGGGTCCCAAGGATTGGAATCCCAGACCCACCTGAAATGGACTATGGCTGGTGGAACTATGGAGAGCCCTGTTGTAACTGTCTTGGACATAGGGAAGACTCTCGTCCCATGCATGCGGATGCTTAGAATTGTACATGAGTAGGATGTGCACAATCATTCGATTGACGACCTCATTTTTTCCATCGGTTTGGGGGTGGAAAGTGGTGGATTTTGTGATCTTCGTGTCCAACAGAGACCAGATACTTGACCAAAAGGTGCTGAGGAACCTGTTATATTGGTTGAAGATGATGGTATGTGGTATCCCAAAGTGGAACCACACTCGCTTGAAGAAGAGCTTGGAAGTATCTCCCACTATGACATTCTTCTTACAAGCTGTGAGGATGGCCATATTTGAAAACCGATCAATGACCACAAACACACAGTCATTTCCTTTCTTGGTGGACGACAAGCCAGAGATGTAATCCATTGAGATGGATTCCCAATGTTTCTTGGGAATAGGAAGAGGGGTATATAAGCCTTTCTTCTTGATGGATGGCTTGGAAATGGCACAAGCAGTGAAAAATCTGATATACTTGCCGATGTCCTATAGAAGTTTTGGCCAACAAAAATGTTTCTGAAGAACGACCAAGGTTTTCTCTACGCCAAAATGTCCTGCCACCTGACTATAGTGGGCTTCCCAAATTAGCTTTGCACGCTCACTTGTAGGAACACAGAGATGGCCCAAATGGCGTAAGAGTCTGTCCTGAATGTCAAAATCAGTGACAGTTGTGCTTGTACACAAGAGCTGATATGTGGTGGAGAATTTTGGATCTTGTTGATAAAGTTGGGGCCACTCAAAGCACTCATGTCCACAGGAATGGAGCACAGTGGTGAGTGCAGCCACAGGGGGGTGAATGAGGCAATCAATGACATGATTGAAGATACCTGTCTTATACTTGATGTTGAGATGAAACTGTTGCAGGTAGGTTGACCACTTCTGATGGCGATCGTTCTGCAATTTCCCGTGTGTTTGTATAAACTACATAGGCTTGTGATTAGTGTGTATGATCATCTCTTTCCCCAAAATGTAATGTTTCCAATGACAACAGGATTGTACAATGGAATACAATTCCTTGTCATAGGTGGGGTATTTCTGGACAGTATCAGAGAGTGTCTCAATATGGTATGCTACCAGATGCCCATGTTGAGTGAGAACTATACCCACAACATAGTCAGATGCATCAGTCTCAATCTCGAATGGTTGCTGCAAATCGGGCAAGGAGAGTACCATAGCTGAGCATAAGCGATGCTTCAGATCATCAAATTCTCAATGTTTCTGCTTCCCCCACATGAAATTGTCCCTACCACCGCCCTTGGACACCTGACTAAGGGCCCATGCAACATGGGAGAATCCCAACATGAATCGTCGGTAAAAGTTCGCTATCCCCATAAAGCTCCGAAGCCCGGTCAATGTGGTTGGGGTTGTTGAGTCACAGATGGCATGGATATTATATGGATCAAAATGTACCCCATGCTCATCAACAATCTATCCCAAGTATTGGACCATGTTCATGACAAAAGAGCATTTTTCCAAGTTGGCATACAGCTTGTGATGTCGCAGAGTGCTCAAAACCTATTGAATATGCCGCATGTGCTCTTCCGACATCTTGCTGAAGATAAGGATTCCATCCAAATATACCACCACAAAGGATTTGGTGAAGGGTCTCAATACATCATCCATCAACCTCATGAAAGTGGCTGGTGCATTTGTTAAGCCAAAGGGCATGACTAGCCATTCGTAGAGACCTTCTTTAGACTTGAAGGTTGTCTTCCATACATCAGTTGGTTCGATGGGAACCTGGTGGTAGCCAGACTTTAGGTCAATCTTGCAGAAGAACTTGGCCCCCTTGAGTTGGTCAAGAAGTTCATCAATCTTGGGAATGGGGTAGCGGTTCCTGACTAGGATTTTGTTTAAGGCTTTGTAATCAATGTAGAGTCGGCAAGTCTCGTCCTTCTTTTGCACTAGTACAATCGGGCTTCTGCAAGGGGAGAAGTTGGGTCTCATGTGTCCCTTTTGAAGAAGCTCTCGGATTTGATGCTTGATTTCGTCATTCTCCATCAGCAAGGGCCGATAGACTGGTCCATTAGGTAGAGGTGCGTCGGGGGTCAAATCAATTGGATTCTTGACTTGGCAATGTGTCAGTGCCCCTATAGGTGAGGAGAAGATGTCTTTGTATTCTTCCATGATCCCATTCACTTGCTTCTGCTGCAAAGAGAGGCACTGTGTAGAGGCCACATAGGTGGCAGCGACCTTCTGGTTAATGTGAGAAGGGATCACAAAGAATAGGAACTTCTTGGTCTGTAAAAAGACCTTACTGCATTTCTTAGCAGATATTAAAGAAATAGCAATAGGTGATGCTACCTCTGGGATACTGTACAATTGTCTACCCAAAGTAATAATAACACTAGGGGGTTTAGACTCATACACAACATTACGCTTCCACAAATATGGTTTTCCTAAAATAACATCACAAACTTCAAGGGGATAAATATCACACATTACCTCATCTTTGAAAGGCTTGATGTCGTAGGGAAGACGACACTGTTGGTTGACAGAGATCTCTTCCTTGGCAAAGCCAGCCGATGGTGTAGGGTTGCAGGTGTGGTGTCATTGGAAGGTACAACCACTTGATGAACTCTACAGGAATTAGGTTCTTCTAACTACCGTTGTTGACAATGAAATGAATCAGATCCCCCTTGACCCCCATCTGCCAATGAAAGAGGCATTCCCCTTCCTCTTGTTCTTTTGGTTTGCTCGATCGGACTTTGGTGGTAGTGACAGTGGCACTGGGTTCAACATTGATAATCCACTTCCCTCCTTCAAGATTTCACTCGGAATTAAAATCAGCCTCTGACTCGGAAGCCTTCAACTCGGTCACAAGGGACTGCTTGGAGCAACATTTTTTGGTGTTGTGCCAAGGAATTTTATGGTACTCACACCATTTTCCCATGTCCTTCTTTGTATTTTGATTTCCCATCTTGTGTTGCGGCTTGGAATAGTTGTCATAAGGGTGACCATATCGACTTGGTCCCTTGCTGTGTGGGTTGGGGTTGCCTTTTCCCTGCTTTGACTGTGAGGGGTTTGCAGATCCAAACTCTCTCTGTTTCTGCATAAATTTCTGCTTGATCTTGATAGCGTATCTATAAGATGTGCCCAAAGAGGTGATGTCTAGGAAATCCATTTCTGTTTGAATGTATCTATGCAAACAATCGTGGTATTTGAGCACCAGATGATGCTCAGAGTCTTTTATACCCAATTTGGTGCATAGGGTATGGAAAATATTGGTGAAATCTGGTACTTTTTGGTCCCTTTCTTGACATAGGGTGGTCCATCTGGTGTACTGGTCCTCATAGCTTCCAACAGGGTAGTACTATTCTTTAATGGCATCTCAGAAGAAATCTCATGTAGGGGCCACCAAAAACATTTTATATTCCTCCACAACCCTTTGCTCAGATTAAGTATCCCACCAATATTTAACATGGGGAACAACCTTGAGGAGTGCGAAAGTGATCTTTTCCCTATCATAAAAATTGTGGACCGAAAAATATCCTTCGAGAAAATTCAACCATTTATCTAAAACATCCTCATCTACCAGCCCTTCAAATAATGGAATATCAAAATTTACCTATGCCTTGAAGGGGGTTTCATGGCTGCTTGATGAATATGCTTTTCCTGTGGGCAGTCGTCGAAGGATCTGCACAAAGTTGTTCATCATTCCTTTCCTTTTTCGTGCGAGGGCTTCCTTGAGAAACATTTTAATAGGATATCCTGTTCCATCATCTTTCTTTTTGTCCCCTATGGGTTGTTGTCGGGCTTGGGATGACTGATCTAGTAATGGCTCGATTGGTTCAAGTCCCAACTTCTTGTACCCAGATCTTGTCAGGGACATGCACAAAGAAAAATAAATGAAGAGCAAACCKCTCTGATATCACTGATCCATATTTAGGAACGGAACAAACTGATTAAGAGACTGAATACAATAAACACAAAGATATGGAGAATAACACAAATATCCAGTGAACAATATCTTCTATTAAATAATGAAATAGGATGAAATTGTAAAACTGCAGAACAAAAAACTTGCTCGACAAGTGGTAGCTATCTCTGAGAAGAGATGTGGCTTCTACACACATCTGTCTGAGAATAATGGATTAAAATGAGGATCCATAGGAATTTTTGATATTACTCATGATTTCCAAAACCCTAGACATAAAAAAACCTAACCCTAGAAGGTGAAACACCAAAATTTATGTGGGCCCTATAGGTAAGTTGGTATAATTTGGTACCTCATCTTCCTAGGGCCGTACCATTTGCATACAACCTCCATTTTAGGTGCGTGATAGCCCGTTGAAAAGGTCTTTCAGAGAGCTACACATTCCACCATCAAAATGTGACTTCGTCTACAGTTTGACTATCGTGAGCTAAGAAAACAATGTTTCAGGCCCCAAAAAAGCCCCGAAAGTACAACAAGATGTGATGACATGAAAACATACAAAATAACCTATTTGGATTAGGAAAGATTCCACCCGTATCCACCTGGAGAATGTGTGGGGCATCATAAATCCCCAGAAGTGTAGAACCCACAATTACAAAGCAGTACAGAAGAACGTGATGAAAAAAAACGGACATGAGGAGTCAGTTGGAATAGGTGGGTGGCCACCAATATCCACCTGGATCATATACACCCCTCTTCCTACTCTCGAGAATCCTTGGGAATCCATCTCGATGGATTACATGTATGGCCTTCTTTCCACCAAGCAAGGAAATGATTGTGTATTTTTTGTTGTTGATCAGTTTTCGAAGATAGCCATCCTCACAACCTGCAAGAAGAACATCACAGGGACAGATACTACCAATATCTTCTTTGAATGAGTGTGGGTCCATTTTGGGATACCACAGACCATAATCTCCCACTGGGACAACAAGTTCCTCATCACATTTTGCTCGAGTCTCTAGTCACTGTTGGAAACGAAGCTCACTAAATCCATTGCCTTCCACCCCCAAATAAACGACCAAATAGAGGTAATCAATCAGATAATTGTGCACATCATGCACATGTAAAACTCTAAGCATCTGCGTACATGGGATGAGAGTCTCCCCTATGTTCAACACAATTACAAAAAATCTCTCCATAGCTCCACCGGCCATATCCCATTTCAAGTGGGGCTAGGATTCCAACCCTTGGGTCCCATTGATGTTGCACTACCTCTTGCAAACACAGACAGACACTTCACATGTTCAGTCTAAAATTGACAAAGCCACTAGATTCATTCAGTGGATTCATCACATCTACCAATAGGTCCATGAGATTTTGCAAAAAGCCCATGCTAAGTACAAGCAATGCCATGATCAACATAGGGTACCACACCAGTTTCAGGTAGGAGACAAGGTCAAGTTACATTTGTAGAAAGAGCATCTTACAGAGCCCCATCAGAACCTTCGTCCACTTCGCTATGGGCTTCACACTATCACTAAGGTTGTGGGTAGCAATGTGTTAGATCTCAACACTCCACCCTTCCTTGGCTTGCACCCAATGTTCAATGCGGACCTCCTTCGGCCATATTTTCCATCATTATTGGACACCTCAAAGATCACAGAACATATGAACCTTGACTGCATGGAAGAGGAATTTATTGATAAGATAGTAGACACGCAGGTCAAGGGCACTTGCCAATAGAGGATCCAGCCTTATCGGGTTGTCAAGGTATGGAAAATCCTACACCAAGGCAAGTGGCTCACCCGGGGCTAAATTCAACATAAGTTTCCTCACCTGATGGGGGAGCTTAATGCAATGGATGCCATTGCTTATTAAGGGGGGAGGACTGATTTGGGTGGATACTAGTGGCCACCCACCTATTCCAACTGGCTCCTCTTGACAATGTTTAGCTCAAACACATTTTTTTGTACTTCTTTGTAATTGTGGGTTCTACACTTTCGGGGATGTCTGAATCCCTACACATCTTTCAGGAGGAGAATGGTGGCCTCCCACCCAATCCAACTGAATTATTTTGGATGTTTTCATGTCAACACATCTTTATGTACTTCTAGGGACGTTTTGCGGCCCTAAACAATGTTTTTTTGGCTTTCCACAGTCAAACTATAAACAAAGTTAGAGTTTGACAATGTAATGTGTAGTTCTCGAAAATACCTTTCCAACGGGCTATCACATGCCTAAAATGGAGGTCGTATGCAAACGTTATGACCCCGAGAAGTTGAGGTACCAACTTACCCATAGGGGCCCACATGACTTTTGGCGTTTCACCTCCTAGGGTTAGGTTTTTGGATGTCTAAGGTTTTGGAATTCATGAGTAATATTAAAAATTCCTCTGGAGCCTCATTGTAATCATTCTGCTCAGATGGATGAGCGTAGCAGACACATCTCTTCTCAGATATAGCTAACACCATTTGAGCAAGTTGTTTCAGTTCTATAGTTTTACAGTTTCATCCTATTTCATTTATTCAATAGAAGATATTGTTCATTGGATATCTGTGTTGTTCTCCATATCTATGTGTTTATTGTATTCAGTCTGTTAATCAATTCATTCCGCTCCTAAATCCAGATCACCTCATAACCTTGTTTTTTAATAGAATCGAGAGAAATGTTTTATTCAAAAATGTTTGTGGTGAAGCCACATATAGATTCTTAACAATGTCCAAAATCTTCACATGAAACTTAAAAGACAAGATGTAGCATAGCGTTATCTAACATAAGTCTAACTAGAGCCCCTAGATCGGGCTCATAACTGCTAAGTAATCTACTATACAGCCTATAAAAAGTTCCTAATAATGCTAAAAAAGAGCTTACATGTTAGACATTGGTTGGATCGGGATCATCTCATGCCTCCTTTGAGGATTTCAGTGGAAAATTTAAGTCTGGTAGTTGCTTAGGGGGAGCCAGAGACGATGTTGCATATGAAATGGTCAGGCTTGAAACTGTATGAATGAGAGAAATTAGACTGGAGTGCAGCTCCACCATATTCAATCGAATTGCATCAACTTCATCCCTCAATTGTTGAAACCCCTGCCTTTTCTCAACAAGTAGTTCCATTGTGGTTTTCCATTGAGAAGAGGAGTTTTGGAGATGAATTTGAAGAAAATTAACTAATTTGACTAGGGCCTCGTTCTCTTCTTCCTGGAGCTCGTGTTGCCATCTTACTACTCTCGAACACCTGTTTTCCATACTACCAATTTGGTTTCCTTCCCACTGCTCATTTGGAGAGATCTCTTCCCACAAATTACCAAAGGGTGGAAGAGATCCAGGCTCTGCTTGCATTACAATACCCAACTCTCCACCTCTCGGATTCATGATGATCACCCCCTTCATAGGTGCCTTTGAATCACCCTAGTTACGTGTGATGGATCACCACCTTTGTTGGTGTTGTAACTCTAGCCTCCACATTCTCCTACAATAATTAATTTCATGCATGCAACAGGACCAATTCTAAGAGAGACCATCATTTTGAGAGGTGGATGAGATAATTCTAGTGAATGGTGATGCCATAAGGTTACGACGGCGTACCAAAGCCACATGAAAGATTTCTATGAGTGCATGTTTGCAATGACAAAATAGATTGAATGGGTGTAGATTAATGGAATAGAGTTTCCACCTGTCGGTGTCCCATGACACAACGTGCTCCAAACTAATTTGCCACGTGTCATGCCCATCCTTATGCTTGGGCGAGAGGCTGACTATGTTGGCTGTAGGTTATGAGTTGGGGCTAAGTTGGTTGTCGGGCCCCATATTTGATTCAAAGAACTAGATATGCTTTCCATTATGACCATATTTAGGGGATATAGTGTTGAACGACCTAGTTGTCTATTCTAAGTGTGCCCGAAGAGTCCCCAATGGCTAGATTGGAGAAGATGTCAACCTTGGCATTATTAATCTAAAGTATATGATAACATTGAAGAAAATTGAAAGCCTTTGCTTCCTTAAGGTATCGTGCAATGATTCTTTTTAGATTCATATCCTAAGGGGGGATCATTTCTTGATCTGGTTAATGATCACCCATGGATCTCCAATGATACATGAATTAGACTCTGTTGCGTAGGCATTTTTTTGGTTGTTAGATGTTATGTCCATACTCCAAGAGAAGGTTGTTCTTATATGTTTTTTTGGGGAATATATAACCTCACTCGTTCATACCATTCTTGGACCTTCCTAACCTTTTAACTCATTAAAACTATGATGATTTAAAAATGCTTTTGTTAAAAAATTTCAAACACAAAAATAGAATTCTAAAGCTAACTAAGTGATTTCTTACCTTTTTTAAAGATATGATAAATCAATGTTGGTCTCAATGGACGTTAATAACCATCATCACTACCACCACCAAAGAAGTAAAAAATAAAAAAAACTACCTTTATTTTCTTTAAATAATAAAATTAATTAATATTGTGAAAAAATATGACTCATATTAAAAAAAAACATGAAAAATATAAAATATTATATATTTATACCAAAATTTTCTACTTTAATTTAAGCTTAATAATAAAAAATTACAAATGGATTGTTGGGACATGGATTCACAATGTCTATTACATATAAACACAATAGAGTAACATTTTATAAACATCATACTTATGTATTTTGGTCATGTAATTAGAACAAGATGTGTGAACCAACCTAGTTATGTTTAGATACAACTTATTATTACATATAAACACAATAGAGTAACATTTTATAAACATCATACTTATGTATTTTGGTCATGTAATTAGAACAAGGTGTGTGAACCAACCTAGTTATGTTTAGATACAACTTATTATCAAATCATGTGTATAATTTTGAATCATGTGATTAGAGTATGATGCGCAAAACCAACTATGAATTTTATTTAATTTTAACTATTTGGATGATTTTCTTTTTAAACTATTTGGATGAAGATATTTAGATGAGCTTTATTTATTTTTAACTATTTGGATGATTTTTTTTTTAAACTATTTGGATGAAGATGTGCTCATCTATAAATCACAATATTTAGTAATTTAATTAGATGAGTGAAACTCAATTTTTTTAAGAAAAAAAAGCATTAGGTCAAATTTTACCAATACTTATTAAATTAACTCAATAAATTTATACTTTATAAACACTTATAATAATATGAAAAATAATTGAATATAATATAAAAGTGAGTACATGATAAGAATGATCTTTCAAAACACATTCTATTTTTTTTTTTTTTAAGGTCAGGGCTAAGTCATATTAAATTGATGTATGAGATCTCTTTGTTTGTGGGACAGGTCAGTCCAACGATTTGATTGGTAAAGTCTAAGAAGGTATAGATACCCTACCCCCCTTTGGATTTGAACTTATAACCTCTTAACAGGAAACACATATTTTTAACCATTAAACCCATTCAAACTGTATTAATAACAATGGAAAACTAAACAACAAAAATTCCCTAAATTAACTTTGCAATTTGAAATAATTGTGTACAAAATTTACAAAATATAAATACAAACATATATTTTTGGGGGAATATGTAATTTCTATATTTTGAAAAACTAAATAGCAATGTCAATATTCATATTTGTAATAATGATGTGTAGGTGGATATGTACAACACTCTTTTATATATATATATATATATATATATAGGGCATGGCATTAAATCTAAGTCATTTTAAAATCAAAATATTATTCTTCAATGGTCAGGTCAATGGTTTCCTAGAAACATATGAACTTTCAAAGTCGATATTATGCCACGAATGGCGCTTGGGTTGAAATGAATTCAATATATTAGTATTATATTTCATGAAAATGTCATATCTATTAAATATTTATGATTTGTTAAATTATTTTCATAAAACTCCCCCATCTTAGCGTTTTTCTCAAAGCTGACTATAAAACAATATTTGGTTCAGAAGAACATGCCGCTTTGACTTCCATCTTCTAATTATTTTTAATCTGTTCTTTTGTGGTTCACAAGAACATGTCCAAATACCGTTTCAAAAGCTCAAAAAGGTTCGATAATCTTTGCCCCTCTTTGTGTTTTCTAGTCATCTATTTTGATTTTATTGAAAACATCATTGTAACTTTGTAATAACATTATTTTATATAATTTGATTGGATTTAATGGTTAACAACAAGTGTTTCTTTTTTGGAGATTACAGGTTCAAATCTAAAGGAGGTAGGATATGTATACTTTCATAGACTTTAGCAATAAAGTTGTTGCATGGAGGAGGTCCCATGCCCCACAAATAAGGGGGTCAATTTCAATTTAACAATTAAAGTGGTCAAAATGGGGAGGTCTCTCTTTGCTTGCACTTCTCAAAGATATATTTAATCAAGTCATGTGGGACATGTTTCCTTTAGAGTAGCATGCTAGTAAAGTGATTCCTATTGACAAAGGCGGTGATATAAATAATGTGATAAATTACAATCCAATCATTGTTAGTAACCTCTTTTCCAGGTTATTTGACACCATTGTATAGAGGAAAGTTGTGAGAACACCCAAGGGAGAGGTAATAATATTTATCTTTTCTTTGTTGATTTTTCTAAAACCTTTGATATAGTGTTTCACATTATTTTTTTGGAAAGAAAGGAGAAAACAAGAATTTTGGTTAAGTGGGGAGAAGCTATTTTCTAAAGAATGGGGAAAATATGAATTTTTGCTGAGTGGAGAGAAGCTACTTTTCGTTTATATGAAAATGTTATTGTAAGATTGTTGGTATTGATAAATGATAAAAATTAGAAGAAATAAAATCAATCATAACTTATGAAGGTGAAGTAAAGATGTCCTCTTTTTCCAACATTATTTGGTATATCCATAAACTAGTTAGAAAATTGGATCACGAAGAGTGAGGGAGGAGGAATATGCATAGCAGGTTGTGGTTTTCTATTTTACAAATGATGTTGTGTTATTGGCGAAGAACAAATATAATCTCCAAAGACACCTTGTCGCCCTAACCAAATTTTGTAGTTACTCTAAAAATGAAAGTTAATGTAAAGTAATAAAGGTAATGTTAATGGGTACTTGCAATAAAGATACAACCATCATATTTAATGTTGATAAATTGGAGGTAGTTATCAAGGTAATGTAGGAGTTTAGGAACATTGAGGGATGTTTGGAATAAATTTTGATATAGGAGTTAAGTAAGGTTGTCCCTTATCCCCTACCCTTTTTGGCATATACATTAACAAGTTAAAGGGTTTCTTGGAAGAAGTAGGATGTGTCAGCACAACTATAGCTAGAATAGTCATTATCCTTCTTCTTTATGCTGACAATATTGCTTTTATGAAAGAAGTCCCTGTGATATTGACAAGAAACCTAATATTCTCAATGATTTTTCTCTAGTATGGGTATGCCTATTAACACCGAAAAACCAAATGTCATGACAATCAAATTCAAAAAGATCACTTATGCTAATTTCATGTATGACAATAACAAATTGGAGGAAGTGATTTCATTCAAATATCTCGGAATCAATTTTCATCACAAGCTCAACTAGAACTATAACATCAAGAAAATGATAAATGGAGGGTGGAAAGCTTATTATGGACTTGAAAATGATTGTAAATTAGCGTAACTGGGATACAAACAAACTCCTCTTTGAGACTCTTGTTGCTCCTACTATCTTATATCTCTATGAAGTTTGAAACTACAATATCTCTAAAGGATCAAGGAGAAAGATAGAGCAAATCCAAAAGTGTTTTATAACTTATAATCTTAAAAGTAAAGGAAATACACCATATCAAGACCTACCCTCCTCATAAAAGCAAGTCTTTCCCCTATTGAGAGCATGTCTATAACTAGGTATGTAATGTACAAGAAGATAAAAAACATGGAAGACAAGAGGTTTCATAAGGTTGTGTTGACGGGTGAAATCGACCGTCCGTCAACTAAGAGAGTGGAACTGGTCTGGGGTTTCTAATAACCCAAGAAGTTTGGGATGAACCACCCTGACGGGTTTAGCGGCTCCGTTAGCCGATCTAAGGTCCTAAGAAAACAAAAAGAAAAACTATTCTAAACTAACTAATCTAACTAAAACTAACTATTAAACAAACTAACTAATCTAACTAAAAAGAAATAAAACAAACTAATAAACTAAACTAACTATTCTATATATATAATCTACTAACTAATACTAAACTAACTCTAACTAATAAAATATCTAACTACTAACGGAAATATAACTTATTCACAAAATGTACAATATCTACAATTTACAGATTTGAATAAAACCTGAAAAATTCATTTATATTCTGCCCTAAGACAGAGAAAGATGTTTTTGTTGATTTTATAATTTAATGAACAGAAATAAAACGAAAACTAACTAAACTAAATCACTAATCTAAACTACAAATATATCTAAATAAAATACTAATATAATACTACAGAAATTGACGAAAATAAATCGCAAACTGACCTGGAGAAATGCTCCAGATTTGCCCTGTGTATGATGACTGTGCTAGCTGATCGAAGGGAGGAAACCCGCACCGAATTATCCAGGAGCTTCTCGTAAACGATAGCTACAGTGCTCTTCAAGTATGATTACAGGACAAACAAGACATAAAAATCACAACAATCATATGATTTATAAATCTCCACAGTTAGATAAACCCGTATGCAAAGACTTATACAAAATAATTCAATTGATGAAGAAGAGAAATCTGTCATTCATTAACTGAACTAAGTAATTGCTGTGTTTTTAAATATTGAAAGAAATCAGACATGGATCATATTAATTTAAATCACATCATTCTGCAAAAGACTATGATAGCTAAAGTAGTCTATAATCAATTGCTAATGACATGCATAAAATTGAAACAAAAGATTGATATTATGAAAAGAGAAAGCTGTAGAAGAACATCAACTTCTGTCTCAGTTTGTATTAGGAATCCATAGCCTGGTTCTCCCACAAGTGAGGATGATCCTTATTACAAAAAATAATAAGTATTTAAAGGTTTTCCACAGGGTAAAACCTCCCTGTGGAAGTTATCAAAACTGTTACATAAAATCTGGAAAGATATCCCAAGTTCAACTTAAACTAGGAACCTACAATAAAACTAAACACACAAATATCCCCTAGACTGTCCAGCATATCTCATGCAATTCGAATTTACTTGAAAAGGGTAAAAAATGGACAAGTTAGAAGGATCTTTTATTAATAAAATGATAAAAATCTAATTCTATAGACTAGCTACAGAATCTTGCGATTCTATAGCTGGTCCAAATAAGACACAAAATCAACATTAAAATTGATTAAAAATCTTTTAAAGGATTAAATTCAATTAACATCCAATAGCCATTTGAAAACGAATCAATCAATTTAAAATTGTTACACCATTCAGGATCAAGGTCAATCAAATGGTTACAGAGATATGCGTACTATGTTTCTTTTGTTACCATAAAATCGAACGAACATAATCATAATCTACAGCTGTGAAATCGTTTGGTATCAATTTGAAATTGATATAATCAAAACAAATTGTGGACAATTGTTATGCTGCCCTATCAATCGGAGATACGATCGAATCCAACAATATTATTTTCAAATCGTTATAACTGTAATGACATAGCAAATGATTCATGCCATGAGTGGATTAACTCAAACTGGCGCGCAAATCAATTCAAATGAAATCATAACAGGATCAATTAATCAGTAACAGAATTTGTAAGAATTATTTGATCATTGGTTATTGCAAATTGGGCAAACAAGATTGATTGACTTTGATCAAAATCATTCCATTCAAGCGAATAATAACCGGATTTGATAGAGATAACTTGGGTTGACCATTTCGTTTTACAAATCAAACAGAGCAATAATTATAATACGAATCCAACTCATAAAACAATCTTGCCAACTCGAGATATGGGATAATCCAATCAGAATAAGAGCGAATCGAACAGTTAAGGTTTTAACATAGTTATTATGAATCAAAACCATTCCACGATTCGGGCGCATTTGCACAGGCTTAAATGAGAGCATTGTTTTCATACGAAACAGAGTAGTTCTTTCCAAATTGAAACCGAACAGAGTTGTCTTCCTATTTTTAGAAGATTACATGACAGAGCATATTAAAAGATCGTGACAACCCAACTCATTGAAATCATTGCCAATCACATTATATGAACCATAACGAAATCAAATCCAAATGAAATCGTATTCTAAATTGAGCATGAAAAATTTCTTGTTCAGAGTAGATACAAAACAAATTCAATTGAGAGCAAACCAACAGTTTCGTTAATTTAATCGAACAAACTAAGAAATCAAATCCAAACGAAAACCATTCAAATCCAATAAAAATCTATCAATGGCTAAACTGGAAATGATCAAATCATGTATCCAAAACGAAATTCCATTTATTTTTAGCAAAGCAAAATGTATACAGGATGAACACATTATGACAGAGCCATTTCAAAATATAAACAGAGCTATTCAAAAATCAAATTCAAATCACTATATTAATCTTGATCATTCACAAAACTAAAACGATATCGAAATCATACCTGTATGGCGAGCAAACAACTTAATCATGACAGTTTGGAGTTGATAACGACTGTGGCTGATTCAACATTCTTGAAAACGATGGAGCCAGTTGTCTTCTGCTTGCTATCAGTTGCTTGGAGCTTGTCTCTTTGACTGGTCAATACTGCAACTTGATCTTCTAGTGATTGGATTTTCAATTGGAGTATGGGAATGTCGATGTAGTATCGTTCCAACCATAAATCGCATTGTTCACAGGACGGTCATATGGGTTTCGAAAGCACAAGTGAGGGTTTGATTACATTGCCAAGGGTTTCGTTAGGCAGTTTGATACCAGGGTAGCTTGGATTATTTCTTAGGCAAGGAGGAAGATTCAAAATGAAATCATAAGGTGGTTCGGGGCATAAACCCTGTGAGTAAGGGTACTCACTGGCTAGAAAATGTTCTACTTCAAAATCTGAATCCTCACTAAGGACGATGGGCTTCTACTCAACAGGGGGTTTAGTTTTATTCCTTTCCATTCTGGAAATAAGCCGAGCGTTCTTTTTACCCTTAGCAATAACAGTAGGGTTTGCCTTGGCCTTTTTGTTTGCAGGCTTTTTAATAACCTCAGCCTTCTCTGCTACAACGTCTGGTAAGTCAATGTCAGGGTCGACCGAGGGCTTAGGAGATGGCAGTAGGACATGCAAGAGCATGGGTGGCTGGACCTTGGTTTCATTTACCATAGGCTTGTCAACCTGGACATGGTCTATATCATCAAAACCATTTCGAGCAACGAAAGCTCTCCAACTATCACCGTGTAAACTCAAGTGATAAACAATGATAAGTTTAATTAGTCCATGGTGGAACAGGCTACTGTCGACCTTCTCCCTTTTAAACCTTTTAGACATTTTATATAGGCTACACTGAAAGTAAAAGGGCATATTCAACGAGTATCCCATAAAATTCATTAGCAAACGCAGGCGGTAGAGAAAAACGAGTCCATATTGACCCTCACAGGTCACGAATTGTTTGACTACCATCAAAGTATCGTGCCATCGTGGTTTAAGTGCAGAGATGGGCATACCTCTGTCACAAGAGGTGACATTTCGGGAGACAAACGGTAGCGTCCATGGCACCTCCTCGACCTTAGAATTTTTGAACCAACATTATCCCGAGGAGGGTAACCCTGTAGCAGAACTAATAAACTTCTCATCAATTTCCAACTGTATGTCGCCTACCTTGTCTCTACAGCCATCGAAAGTCAAACTGAACTACTGTGCAACACAGAGATTAAAACCCTCGAATCGTTGTATGAAGGTGAGCCAACCATTATCCTCCAAATCTTTTCGGTCATTGTCAAATAACAGTAAGGCTTGGCTGCCGTTTGGCTCGATTCGTACCACCGGTGCCATGAAGCCGAGCACACGGTGAATGAGCTAGGGTTTGGGTCATAGCACACACAGAAGCAGAGTGCACGAAGGGTTACCAGGGCTAATAGAAATGAAACAGGGATAGGGGATAAGAATTAATGTCATCGTGCGAAGGTGGTGGAGCTTATCTCTACCATGCATAATAGTTATTGCCAAGGTACAACCACCGGTTGTCATAGTTTTTCAACCCATTATAATATGGTTCAACAATCATATCACTTGGCCGACCAATGAAACCAATGGTGAGTGTATAAACCAACGCGCGCAATCAACGTTACACCATAGTCAATACCAACTGTTTAACCATGCACCAATGGGTCTTCATATAATCAACATGCCAATAGTTATGAAAACACGAACATAGGAATTATATTAAAAGATATATATGAAACATTTAACCATAACACCTATGTATTTTCATAAAACCACTAGTCAAGTAGGTCAAATAACATGCAAATTCAAATGCCAATGTATTACAAACTCAATAACACCAAGTCACACAATCAATCCAAGAATGTTGAATGAGTATAGTTCGAAAGTTTTGCCAGCTGTATGATATTAGGGTCGAAAGTTTTGAGGTCATCATACGTCCATGCAAAGACATCTTTAAATTCTTTGAACAATTTAATGAATGCAGCTTTTTCTTGTTGAGAACATCCCAACCCTAGAATAATGCACTGAGGATTTTCATTAGTTCCTAAGTTCACTTTTTCATAAGATAATGAGGAACTATTGGTTTTACAATTGACCGTATTTTTAAATTTATCTTGAAAATCGTAAAACTTCTCTAGTCTAACTACAAATTTAGGGATCGAGTTTACCATATCCGATGAAGATTCAAGAGTTCTCGGATCTGGTATTACCATGAAATTGCGCAAATTTTCGTCGTGCGTGTGTTCGTCTATCACCGCGCCTTGAAAGGTTTCTTCCATGTGCAGAAAGTTAATAATCTGTTGATCGTCGTCAAATACTCTCCAGTTCGTGATGTTGTCGGGGACAGATGGTCGGAACAACAATTCAACTGAGAATGCGTCTGGGGACAAGCATTCTGCAGGAAGAAGTTTAGAAGCTACATTAGCTAATAAATTTGCTTCAGAGTTATTCAACCTAGGAATGGAATTTATATTGAAAGCGAAAAATTTATTCATTAAATTCCATACCTCAGACTGGTAGCTTTTGAGATGTGAAGAAAGACAGTGGATAGAGTCTCTTACCTGTCTAACCACTATTTCAGAGTCGCCAAAGACGGTTAAATTTTGAATGTTCATACCCAAAGCTTTTCTGAGACCTTGCAGTAAAGCCTCATATTCTGCAGTATTGTTAGTACATTCAAATTCCAACCTACATGCTATTAATGTTTTGTTACCTGCCGGATCGATAATGACACAGCCTGCTCCAGCTCCTTCTTTCGACTTTGATCCGTCGAAATAAAGAGACCAAGTTTGGTTTGCTTTGGGTACATGGGATCGTTGCGTGGAAACTGTTGGATGCATATATGCTACAATCTCAGACTTTTATTTTGGATTGGTGATAGGTGAAGCCTCTGCCATGAAATTGCCGAAGAAGGTGTCCATTCCTTGTACTTCAGGTGAATCAGCAGGAGGTGTATATGGTTCGTTGGGATCGTTCAAATCAGTGACCGTGAACTTAAGGTAGCGCTCACGATTTACTCTGATTTTATTAGGCTTTCCGTTCTCTGGAAGCCATAGATGGGACCAATCTGTTGCGAAATAACCATGTAGCTGCTCCGACCAGTCCCTGCTTAAAAACATGCCATACACTTCTGGAATATCCACAATAATTATATCAATAACTTGATGAACCTTGGGGTTAGACGATAATCTAATAAGCACATTTTTTAGTTCGCCTATAACATTGACATTTGTCCGATCAAGTTGTATGATTTTTAAAGTAGATGGTTCAACTTCAACGCTAATTTTCTAGCATACAGACCAAGGCATCACATTGGATGACTCTCCTGAGTCTACCATGCAATTGTGCACGTTTCTATTAAATATCTCGAAAGTTAATAGAAATGGAGGTACATTTTTGCGAGTGCTAAGAGTAGTAGCTTGTGGTTTTTTACTTGCAGTTTCTAAAGCTACTTTATCTACATTATTTACATTATTTACATTACTTACAGGAAGGCTTCCTTTATCTTGAGGATCAGGATTTTTTTTAATGGAAGTCTTCTGGGGAGCTTTGTTTTGCACAACCTTGTTACTATTAGAATTACCATTTTTTCCATTTTCTGAGATATTTTGCAACATTTTTTTTAACAAAAATGGAAACTTCAATAACTCATAAATAGAAATGTTAGCCCTTAACTTTTTAAGATCTTCAACAACATCATAATCCAAGTTGGGGTTCAAATTACTTTGTTTAGTCTCAGCTGATTTAGATTGTTTTGGAGGTGAAGTTGTAGTGCTTTCGGAAGAAGGTTTGTTTGTTGTCTTACTCCTGGTATTATAAGGATGAACTGTCTCGAAGTTAGCTTGAAAGATGCTATCCGAGAAGTGTCCAAAAATGTTTGGAGAAGACTCTTCTTCTTGAACTGTTTCTTGTTCAACTACCTCCTCAGGAATCTCAGGAGGCATCTTGGGCTTCTAGAATTGTTTGAAGGGCACATTGCAAACTTTCTAGATTAAGGCCTTCGGTGGTTGGATTAGGTCGGTTGGAGGGAAAAGGCTTCCAGAACGGGGGTTTGTAAGGTCCTTTGCTTGAGGAAGCTTCTTCGGTCGACCTTTGTAAGTCTATAACTTGGTTTGACAGTTTTTGAACAACTTTAGTTAGGTTTTCCAAATCAGAGCTTTCAAGTTATGATTTATTTTGAGTGGGTCTGGGGAGGATTTCAATCTTCTTTTTGGAAGAAGAACTAGTCTCAGTTTCATTGCTAGTAGAGTCTTTAAGACTAAGTATGTCTTTTTCAATCTGGCTGGCCTCCTCGAAGGCTTCTAACAACGTGGCTTTCTTAGATCGTTTAACCCAAATAACTATACTCTGATGCAAAGCTTTAGTGTAATAGGTTATTATAAGACTCTCAGCGGGCATAGAATTTGTAGGGATTCGGTTTTTAAGTGTCAAGAATCTTTGATGAAAGTCTTTAAATTTTTCTTTTGGGTTCATTCTTAAGCTAGAAAGGTCCATGACTAGGACTTCCGGAGGTTTACCGTCTCCGAACTTTTCCAAAAAGCATGACTCAAACTTTTCCCAAGACACGATGGTATGGGGTTGTTGGGCAAAGTACCATGTGGATGCATTGCCCTCGAAAGTATACGGGAACAACCTACAGACAATGTCTTCATGTTTGACATTGTGGAGTCTTATGTCTAACATAAAATTTTTAATGTGATCTTCAGCGATCTGTTTTGAGTCAGGGTCAAACTTGAGAAGCCATTTCTTCGGATGCTTAGGTAAAGGGTGTTGAGCTCCAGGTACAACTACGGCATCCTGATCAAGCCAGGGTCTAGCAGGGTTGTTCTGATTTGCCATTGGGGTAATGGGTGTGGAAGGCTGAGAAGGGGAATTGCCTTCATCAGAGGAATCTCCTCCAGAAGAGGAAGGAGATGATGGAGTTGGTGAAGGGGGTATCCCAGATCCTCCTGCAGCAGGATTTATGATTGGATCTGTAGGATTCACAGTGAGNGTGGAAGGATGAGAAGGGGAATTGCCTTCATCAGAGGAATCTCCTCCAGAAGAGGAAGGAGATGATGGAGTTGGTGAAGGGGGTATCCCAGATCCTCCTGCAGCAGGATTTATGATTGGATCTGTAGGATTCATAGTGAGATTAGTGTCACCTAATTGTTCTCTGATATCAGAGAAGTCCAAAGGTTGACCCCACGGATGGTTTGGTTGCCTCAAACGGGCTAAGGCACTATGTGTTTTAATAAGAGATTGACAAACAATATCTTGTATGTCACCACCTGTAGGATTAGGGGTTACTGGCTCAACTGTGATCTGCGGATCGTCGGTTGAAGTAGTTGCTGTTTGAGGGGGAATATTATCGTTTGAATGGCTTCTAGTCACTATAGGTGAGCGATTAGGTGGTGGAGGAGTCTTGCGACTGCCTCATGCCATTAATTAAGTTCAGGCCCTCCTTCTAGCGCCATTTGTTGACGAACAAAATCGACCGTCCGTCAACTGAGAGAGTGGAACCGGTCTGGGGTTGTCTAATAACCCAAGCCATTTGGGATGAACCACCATGACAGGTTTAGCGGCTTCGTTAGCTGATCTAAGGTCCTAAGAAAAAAAAAAGAAAAACTATTCTAAACTAACTAATCTAACTAAAACTAACTATTAAACAAACTAACTAATCTAACTAAAAAGAAATAAAACAAACTAATAAACTAAACTAACTATTCTATATATATAATCTACTAACTAATACTAAACTAACTCTAACTAATAAAATATCTAACTACTAATGGAAATATAACTTATTCACAAAATGTACAATATCTACAATTTACAGATTTGAATAAAACCTGAAAAATTCATTTATATTCTGCCCTAAGACAGAGAAAGATGTTTTTGTTGATTTTATAATTTAATGAACAGAAATAAAATGAAAACTAACTAAACTAAATCACTAATCTAAACTACAAATATATCTAAATAAAATACTAATATAATACTACAAAAATTGATGAAAATAAATCGCAAACTGACCTGGAGAAATGCTCCAGATTTTCCCTGTGTATGATGACTGTGCTAGCTGATCGGAGGGAGGAAACCCGCACCGAATTATCTAGGAGCTTCTTGTAAACGATAGCTGCAGTGCTCTTCAAGTATGATTACAGGACAAACAAGACATAAAAATCACAACAATCATATGATTTATAAATCTCCACAGTTAGATAAATCCATATGCAATGACTTATACAAAATAATTCAATTGATGAAGAAGAGAAATCTGTCATTCATTAACTGAACTAAGTAATTGTTGTGTTTTTAAATATTGAAAGAAATCAGACATGGATCATATTAATTTAAATCACATCATTCTGCAAAATACTATGATAGCTAAAGTAGTCTATAATCAATTGCTAATGACATGCATAAACTTGAAACAAAAGATTGATATTATGAAAAGTGAAAGTTGTAGCAGAACATCAACTTCTGTCTCAGTTTGTATTAGGAATCCATAGCCTGGTTCTCCCACAAGTGACGATGATCCTTATTACAAAAAATAATAAGTATTTAAAGGTTTTCCACAGGGTAAAACCTCCCTGTGGAAGTTATCAAAACTGTTACATAAAATCTGGGAAGATATCCCAAGTTCAACTTAAACTAGGAACCTACAATAAAACTAAACACACAAATATCCCCTAGACTGTCCAGCATATCTCATGCAATTCGAATTTACCTGAAAAGGGTAAAAAATGGACAAGTTAGAAGGATCTTTTATTAATAAAATGATAAAAATCTAATTCTATAGACTAGCTACAGAATCTTGCGATTCTGTAGMTGGTCCAAATAAGACACAGAATTAGCATTAAAATTGATTAAAAATCTTTTAAAGGATTAAATTCAATTAACATCCAATAGCCATTTGAAAACGAATCAATCAATTTGAAATTGTTACACCATTCAGGATCAAGGTCAATCAAATGGTTACAGAGATATGCATACTTTGTTTCTTTTGTTACCATAAAATCGAACGAACAGAATCATAATCTACAGCTGTGCAATCGTTTGGTATCAATTTGAAATTGATATAATCAAAACAAATCGTGGACAATTGTTATTCTGCCCTATCAACCGGAGATACGATCGAATCCAACAATATTATTTTCAAATCGTTATAACTGTAATGACATAGCAAATGATTCATGCCACGAGTGGTTCATCCCAAACGACTTGGGTTATTAGACAACCCCGGACCAGTTCCACTCTCTCGGTTGATGGACGGTCGATTTCACCCATCAACAGGTTGCTTCGAAATCTAGTCAAAACCACCTATGGCTCAAGCAAGGTTGGCATAAATATGCCAGGTCTTGGCTAAATCAATGGGGTATGGAGGAAAGGGCTTTTCTACAATAACGATAATGTTAAAAATACTATGACATCTACATTTAAGGAGAAATTATGGTGCAATAAAGAAATAGACAATAAGAGAAAATTAAGAACTACAAGGAGGTAATCAACCATAATCTAGAAGATCAAAAGTATCTCTCTATTTTAACTAGTGTAAAGAAGAAATTC
>JASDQU010739852.1:0-15700 GCA_032191745.1 Picea mariana
TGTGATTGGGTCCTTGCCATCAAACTTCCTCATATCGATCTTAGGAACGTGGTTGGTCTTCAACCCAAAGTTGGAGTTTCTCCATTCTTGATTCACCTTCCTTGTGTCCTCATCATGAATTTCATGGGATGCATTTTCACTTTCAGGTGTCTTCTCTGTTACAAAATTTTTCAATGCCTCCACGATCTCCTCTTTTAAACCATTCATGTTTGCCTCCAACTTAGCTTCCATCTCTTGTAGTTCATCTTTTGTTACTATATTCTTTTCTAAATTATTTATGTCCCTACACATTTCTTCACCTTCATCAAGAGTCCAAGTAGGATTGTATGGAGGCTTATTTTATGTATAATCTCCCTTTTTGGTGGCATGTTGGCCAAGTATCACTTTTGAATCTTGATTTTGGGGTGGTTCTGCTAGACAATGTTTCTTATGTTGTATCTCCCAAGTTTCGTCCCTTCTGGGTATGAAAATTTCTTTTATCTAGTTCTCTGATATTTATTCTATGCAATGCTACAGGTCTTATCAAAACTGGATGTGCCAAGTGGAATTTATGGTAACTTTCCCACAACTTGCTGATTTTTGTCCTTTCCAGGAGATATCACTTGTATAGTGTGCCCAGCACAAAATAATTGCTATAAATTTCTAAAACTCGTACAAAAAATAATGTAGTCTGTCCACTATCCAATGAAACCAGTCTCACTCAATTTGGATACTCTAGGAAGATGTTATGATTGTTTTATCTGGAACACCTTCTTGAGACTAGTCAGATACCCTATGTTCCACAGGGTGTATGTACAAATGTAAGATGACCCAGAAGTAGAATGATTTACCACAGATACCATATTAATTTCTGTGAATATCCTCCTAATTTTAGGGTCTAAAACGTTACATAAAAATGTTTATAGCGAAAATTACGCAATGACTCAGTTCAGGATGATTCCAGAACCCTATCTTGCACAGGCTTTATCTTTGAAAGTATAAGGCCTTAGGATCTGAAATTTTAACCCAACGTACCTTGATCCGTATACTCAATATCCACTAGGCTGTTCCTTCTGAAACATTGTAGAAAAAGAGTTATATCAAAAATTCCAAGGTGTCTCAGATGTAGTAGCGAAACCCCAAGACCTTGAGCTCTGATACCATATGTTAAGAACAAAATATCAATATAGCATGGAAAAACCTTAGAATAAGTACTCATTGCCTTGAAAAAGAGATAATTTCAGATAATAAGCCTCTTTGAGGGCGAAACCTCCTTTTACCCCACATAAATGTTCAAGTACAAGATGATTCCAAATGAAAATGTCTCCTTGGTATATATAGGAGACTAGGAGGTATAATTACAATTAATGGAATAAAGCTGACATAAATAAAATAACATTACTAATGTAATGTGCCCCAATTAAGGGGAAATGAGACAATATTAGGGCTTAACAGACCACTTCAATCCTCCACGAAAGATAAGCTCATAAAAGAGAAACAATGAGGTTCTCAATTAATAAGGGAAGATCTTGGGGGTTGAAGATTGTGTTCAGAATTAAAGGACAAAGGGATGCAGACTCAATTTGAAGTAAATAATTCTTCCAGAGTAAATTTTCTCTGAAAGTTGAATTATTTCTCCCCTTCCCATAGCTCGAAATTGGCCCATTTATAGCCTTCAAAATGGAACTGAAGGGTCGAGTCGGAACGTTTCCAGTATATGAAAGGCCAAGGATCATAGATATCCTGTCATGGTATGGAAACCCGACATTAATTTTCATTTTCTGGCACAAATATCAATGTAGGTGGGATGTAGTGGACAAGCTTGTGTATAAGCATGTTGTATAGTAGGAAAGATGGGTACATGTGGAAAAATATTTTTTTATCTCTCGATTTTACAAACAGGGATGATAAGTTTGTATGGGGAAATGGAAAAAGGCCTTATGTGAAAGATTTCATAGGGTGAGGAAAATATTTCTATAATATATGCCCCCTAATGTGTGAGGTCAGAGGAGTATCTGCAATGGTCGAAATACATTAAAAACAACCTAGAAGTGGAGTGATGGGGAACCAGCTGGAAGTTCTAGTTTCTCATTACATTCTACAGTGACTTTGCATACATGGCTGCGAATAGAATTACACTACAGATCCATGTGAAAGTATACCAAACAAGTGTCCATGGCCATGAATAGGAAAACACAAATGTGGTTACATGCCAATATCTATCATGGTCATGAACAAGGCCCAGTAGAACCAGTCTCAAAACCAATATGAAGATATATGTATATAATGGAGTACAATTTGATCTCCCATGATCACTAAAGTCATATAAGTATCGGTCCAATGAAAAGGAAGCAATAGCTCAGTAAAGTTGCGGCCACATACTAATGTCTTCAACTCTTCTACACAATCAGCCAAGGGTGCAAGTCTACGTCATGTGAATAAAGGAGTTGAGGTTGAACAAAATGAGACATCATTTGATCACCAATCATTGAGTTATATCGTTAACAAATGCGAGATAGCCTACCAATAATGAAGGTAGGTATCAAGGCATCGAGTACATTCTTACAAGTGTGAATAAAGGAGTCAGTGTCGGACACCTGAAGAATCCATCGATCAGGAGACATTGATTTATTCCCAATTGTCTATGGCGAGAGAGCCTGCCATTAATGACTGCAAGCCTGAAGGTACTCATAAGACTCCAGTTCTTGTTTCCATAATAGATGAACTGAAGTTGATAGAAGGAGACCCACTAAAAGGAGAGCAATAAAGCATCTCTCATCAGTCAGCACGAGGTACAAATCAGGAGCTTCATGATTTGGTGTAAATCGGACGAAGAACATGTTCACGAACCAATGACCCTGTGCGTCTTTCGCATGTACCAAGTGTAAGAGGTACATGAAAAATAACCTATGAATAGTAGCCAATGATGAAAAATGCTGACAAAGGTGAGAAAACCACTAATAAGGCTAATGGCATCCAAGAAACTGGACGAATCCCAATGTATGAATAGATGTATTTTCATCGAACACAAGGGAAACCACCCAGTCAACGACCAATGATTAAATCTCGACTGTTGGGTTGAAGGCTACCTACCAATGATGAAAGTAGGTCGAGGGTGCACCATAGGACTACATTATCACGTGATTCAGAGACCAATTGAGGGTATGGTCGACATGCAAAGTCAAGAGTTCTAAGGAGTGGTCGACACAGGTTTGATAGACTTACTTTGAACAAGAGCATGAGACATATGGAAGACTCTGGAAGCATAGACCCAATGATGAAACCACGAGATGTAGGAGGCATAAATGAAATTATCTATAGGGACTCGAAGAGTAACTAGTAAGTAGACAAGACTCTGTAACGAGCTCAACTTCCTAAGTCCATGCTATTCCAAAAATTATGATGAAAAATGGACTCAATTACTTTTTTCTCTGTTCAAAGGAGACACGATTGTTGCCGATACAAGATAATACTCCCTTCCCACCCATCTTTTTTTCTTTTTTTTCAGAGACAAATGAATGCTATGATATAAAGGAGGAAATGAGTGTTGCAAGTAAGCAACACTAGTTCCAGCAATGGAATGTACCTATGGTCAATTCAAGGAGATGCATGTAGGATATTGACACTTGGGGGAATGTTCCCTCCTAGGTATAGGGTGTCAAATTGTGAAAGATATAAACAAGGTTCTACTTCGTTGAGGATGCAAAAACTGCCGAGGCAAACGACTTATAAGACAAAGAGAGAACCGACTATAGGCTCAATACTGCAAGCAAGGGCATGAAAAGAAATCACAACTTAACGCCAAAAAATTCCTTTTTTTTTTACTTTTATTCTACTTGGTGTGAAAAAGGGATAAACATGTGCCAAATAGATGTCCTTTCATATGCAATTTACGAGTGTGAAAGAGACAAGTTCACTCAAAAATCTTGTCACTTTTTGAAAAAGATTATGAAAAGATATTAACTAAGACTAATGACCTTTCAAGTCCAATTGAATGAGTGTGAAAGGGACAAATCACTCGGAAATATTTTCTCTTTTTGAATGATTTAGGAAAGGGCTTAACTCAGACTTGTGTGGGAGCTTCTAGGTAGTAAGTCACGGGGGAGGGCAAGGCTCCTGTGCTGGACTTCTGTGGAATGTTAGTATTTGCGAATAGTTGAAATAAGCTTGGAAAAACACAAATATCTCCAAGTCGAGGAGGATAAAACACTAGAGGAGGATATAGACTCCATGATATATTGGATAATGTCCCTTACATGAAAGGACATATGAGGGGGCATTGGATACCCCACAAGACCATCCCAATCGAAGGGGATATCCTCAAGACTTGGAGGGAGAGAACTTGGGGAGGGTACAACTCTCTCTTGTTGGGAAGGTGAAGGATGATGAATGTTTATGACATGGTTGAAAGAGGCATCACTCTCCACAAGGAGATAATGATTGACCAGATGTTGCACTGGTACTACTACCTCTTAAATTATAGGTTGAAGACGATGCTTGACAAAAGGGATAGGGGGCACACCACCCTTGATGATGGGGTTGTGGTCAATAGACGATTGCAACATCATTATTATCATGTCAATCAAAGGAGAAACATGGTGTGGGGAAACCACAGACTCCTCAGAATATGAAGCGACCTTAGGTGAGCCCCAAGCTTCTGGTATCCCAATAGGATATGGACATAAACAAGTAATGTGGTATCCTTCACAAGTCCTGCAAATGAATTTAGGTTAACGTATGAGATTTCTAGGCTTCTCGATGCCCTTAGCGTTGTTCACAATGGATGGTGACATGATCTCAATGTCACTGGAAGAGGCGAGAGATTCATATCCTACATGATGTACAGAGGTTAGAGATGTCACATTGATATGATTCATGGAGATTAGATTAGTGCCCCCAACATGGATAACAATGGTTGGGTGGGGGTTGTCAACATGAATCGTAGAGGTTGTTGACCCATCTCCAACATGACTGGTAGAGGTTGGTGATGGAGCTCCAGTATTACTGACAATGACTGGACTAGCGATAAGTTGTGGCATTTGATACCAATGTTAAGGGAAAGATTGGATTTGGAACATTGTAGGCTAGGAAGGATCCTAGTTTACCCCCTATCCCTGGAAATAAAGGTAGTATCCTCCATTTAATTGATTCAAATAGGTTTGAATGGGAATCATCACTGAAGTCTGCGACAAGAATGAAGTATGATAAGGACTATTCAAGTGATGATAAAAGTTTCCCCCTTGTGAAGGGGTTTCGTGAAGAGGGTAGTCCGAACCGTAAAATTGATTATCCCCATATGAAACACCCAGGGATACATGATGACCCATCATGGGAAAAGTGTTCGAAGGAACTGGCATGGCGGACGAAGGGTAAAAATAGGGGGTGTAGTAAGTGGAATAAGCACCCATTTGAGTATTGGCTCCTGAAAGAGCATAGCTAGGACTGGATCTGTAAGAGGGGAGGTTCCAACCTCCCATCGTGAAATCTGGTTGAGGTACATGACTCATATCAAATGAAGACGTAGGCATCGAGGCCATGGGGCCCCCAGATCCAATGCTAGAATTCATATAAGTGGACCGGGGAGAGGATTGCAAGGGTGAAAGAATATCAATAGGAGAATGACTAGGGACCTAAGGTGCGGAATGAGTACCATAGTTCTGCATGTCATTATGAAAAATAGAAATATTCATCCCTATGAAAAGAGTAGGAATCATGGGATGGGTAGCGGTAAATGAGGGATCGAAAGGAACTCCACTATCCATTATAATGAAAATCAATATTGACTCTTAAGGCCAACTAGTAATCAAAGAGCACACCAAACATGAAACTACCAATATGCATACAAACGGGGTAAGGTGGATGAGAGTCACCTCCCTCCCTAAAGAAGGTATGTCTCGTTCAAGAGGGGCCTGAGAGTCCTTGCTTAAGATCAGAGGTAACATAATTAGTTATAAGGACCCTCATGGGCTTAACAAACAGTCATTCAGATCCCCCCGAAAAGGTAATATTCCATAAAGGTTAAGTGTTGTCTGACCCTTATCTTACCTAGGTTACCTATAGAATAACCCCTGCAAGTAACCTATGTGGCACCCAAATCAATAAACTAATAAACCATTATATAACCGATGCACAGGTGATAATTCGTAAGTCAATTCCACAGTATGGGCAGGGTATCAAATCCCGAAACCTCGAAAGTACCACTTCTCATTGAGGTAAAGGCGGTAGTAAGATCCCCATATAACAATAGATCCCTAGAAATATCTCTAATGCTAAGAAAGTATCGGGGGGATGTCCCTTCAACCAAATTCATGCAACCTCGTGATTCACTCTGGCATGAGAAGGGCCTCCTGATATTACCAATTATACAACATATTTCTCCACTCCCTTTCTCAGACACACATGTTGATTTAATTACCTTGGAGAAGTTTACTCACAAAATCATATTCCAAGGCACTAAATCTTAAGCTAGTTTGTGCACCCCCACAAAATAAAATCGTGACTAATCAATTCTAAAATATAATGTTAATTTTAGTGGTCGTGATTACTCAAAAAGGTATGTGTTAAGAACCAAATATCAATATAGCATAGAAAAACCTCAGAATAAGTACTCAACGCCTTGAAAAAGAGAGAAATTCAGATAATAAGCCTCTTCGAGGGGGCAACCTCCTTATGCCCACATAACTATACAATTCCAAGATGATTCCAAATGAAAATGTATCCTTGGTATATATAGGAGACTAGGAGGTATAATTACAACTAATGGAATAAAGCCGACATAAAAAAAATAACATTACTAATGTAATATGCCCCAATTAAGGGGTAATGAGCCAATATTAGGGCTTCACATGCCCCTCCCCTGGAGACAAGTGTTGTACGCAATGCTTGAGTAACTATGGATTCTTCCGTATAAAAGAATCATCTTCCCAAGTGGAATATTTAGCCGGTAGTTTCCTCCATTTAATGAGATACTCTGAAATGGATCTATTCCTCAACCGGTGAACTCTTGTGTCAGTGATGGCTTCAGGCTCCAATATGATTTTTCCTTCCTCATAAGGTTCTAGAAATATAGTTTGAACTAGGATCTTGTTGCCTATAACCTTCTTTAAGCATGAAACATGGAAAACTAGGTGTACTCATGAAGATGCAAGGAACTGCAATTTGTATGCCATAGTACCAATCTCTTGCAACACCTTATAAGGGTGTTGACGGGTGAAATTGACCGCTTGTCAACTAGAGTAGTGAATCTAGTCCATGGTTGTCTACTTAACCCAAGCCGTTTGGATTAATCCACTTTGACGGGTTTAGTGGCTCCGTTGGCCGATCTAAGTCCTAAGAAAGTGAAAAATAAAACTAAAGAAACTAACTTAATGAAAAACACTTGCTGAAAACTATATACAAATCTACAATATAATTACAGTTCACTAACTAATATTTATAAAATAGCTCTACTTATTATATGTACAATGTATCCAAATGATTATATCTCTAATATATGTATAACATTTACAGAATGCAAATTTTAATCTAAATCTGCGAAACTCAAATATGGATTGATTTATGACAGCAAAACTATCATTCAGTCTTTTTTGATTTTTTATAACTTTTATAAGCAAGAATTGAAATAACAACTGTCTAATTGAAAAACAAAGGATAACAAACAATACAATATATTTAGACTACATGAAATTTCTATATTAATTAAACTAATGAAATAAAATGAGGGAACTAACCTGTAATCACATCTCCCATTTGTCCTGCATACAATATGCAATTTCGCTGTTTGATGAGGTAAACAACATCAAATCCTATAAACGCTTCTCGTAAACGTGAAGTAGAAGTGATTGAATGCAAATGACAGAACATATAAGACAAGTATTGACATCAATTCTATGATTTCACAAATGTTCACATTGAGGTAAATCCGGCTGTGAAAATTTGTATATAAATGTTCAATGAATAAAGAAGATTAATCTCCTAATCATCAAATTTGAACAGAGTAATTGTTGTATTTAATATAAGGGACATAAAACACGGGCATCATTAAATTTCAGCACATCAATTTGTAATAAACCATGATAGCTAAAGTAGTCACAATTTAATTACAAATCAAAATGACCAAAACTTGAATAAAAATACGATATATCGAAGCTAAAGTTGTAACAATATTCACTTCCATTCAAGTCTGTCAATCATAAATCCATAGTTTTTTCTCCTAGGAAGCAATGGTCTTTAGTTTACAAAACAATACATTTATATAGGTTATAGGATCAAAACGTTTCCTGTGGACATCATCTAATTTGTTCCAAAAATTGTGGGGGATGCAACCTCCCAGATTCTACTTGATATCAAAACTAACAGCCTATTCTAAAACAACATAAAAAAATGCATGCTGACAGATGCCACCAGTGGTGCAAATCTCCTTTAGAAATCGTAGGTTCCTAAAAACACATAAGAATAAAAGATTTCAGATGCATTTTTGGTTATAAAATCAAGAAATTTGAATTCTAGTAACTAGCTATAGAATCTCACGATTCTGTAGCTAGTTATAATTATAACTAGAATCGTATTTTATTTAATCAATCAAAACAGACTAGAGGTAATTTGTGAAAACAAATCATGTATTCTAATTAAAAAAAATAAATCATCTTAAACTTATTTTTAAACATCAAACCTCAGATTAAGGGATTCGACTTAATCAAGCAATCTTTGAATTCACAATGGCAGTCGTTGCTTCCACGTTCTTAAAAACAACAGAACCTGTGGTTTTTTGTCGTTTATCTTTCGTTTGAGTGATGGTTTTAAGTCTGCCATTTTCTTTCGTTAGCAAATTCACCTAGACTTCCAAGGATTTTAGCTGAGACTGAAGTAAACGCACGTCTCTGTAATACCTATCAATCCATGCTTGACATTCGTTACATTGTGGCTGAATAGACTGTGTATTAACAATGATGGTATTAACAGGTTGGGAATTTTCCATTTGACCTGTAGGTTCACTACTAAGTTTGATTCGAGGGAAATTGGGATTGTCTTTAAGACACAGTGGAAGGTTTGTAACATAATCGTAGGGTTTACTAGAGCAAAGTCCATACGAATATGGATATTCTTCAGTTAAAAATCTTTCGATTTCCTAATCAGAATCTTCACTTAACACAATTGCATTTTGGTCTGCATAAGGCTTAGGTTTATTTCGGGCACATCGTGAAACCCAAAGAGCAACTCTTTTACTCTTATAATTGATATCAACATTGCCTTTACACTTTTTCTTTGCAGATTTTTTAACAGACTTGACACCACCTTTGGGATACGAATCTGGTAGAGTGTCAGGTTGGGTAGTGTCAGGATAGGTCAAGGGTTCCACATTAGAAATAGGGTCACAGAGAAGGAGCGAAGGAATAGACATGGCAGGCTCGACGAGGGTTTTTGTGACGACAGAATTGTCAACTTGTCCTATTTCACTGCTAACAAAACCATTTCTTAACAAGAAGGCATCCCAACAATCATCGCTTAATTTCAATTGATGTACAATAATAATCTTGATCAAACAATGGTGGAACAGGCTAGAATCAGATTTCTGCCTTTTAAAACGCTTTGCCATTTTTTATAATCTTCGAAGGAGAAAATAGGGCATGTTTAGAGTAAAATCGATAAAACTCATGAGGAACCACAAGTGATATAAGAAAACCAAACCATATCTCCCCTCACAGGTAATGAACTATTTGACAATAGCTAACAGATTGTGCCATCTAGGCTTTAGAGCTGTAACAGGCATACCTCGGTCGCAGCTGGTAATCCTCCTTGAGGTGAACAACAATGACCAGGGAACTTCTTCAACCTTTGAGTTTTTAAACCACTTTTGTTCCACCGCTAGCAGACCGGTTGCTTGACCAGTAAAATCTTGGTTTAACTCAAGCTAGACATCTTATATTTTAGCTCTGCAACCATCGAATGTTAACGCGAATTCTTGAGCAACTGTTAAATTAAAACCCTCAAACTTTTAAACAAAGACACTCCAGCCATTCTTCTCTAAGTCTTCTCGGGGATTATCAAACAATAACAATGTTTGGACACCATTAGGCTCAATTCTCACTACAGGAGCCATGGATAACAACAAGGAATCGACACGGGGTTTAGAGGTAGGGTTTGACAGAACAAGCACAGAGCCATTGCCCTGGGCTTCCCCAACGAAATGCAAAGACAACTCAAAATGGTAGGCGGGAGTGTTAATTGCTATGCGTGTGAGAAAAGTCATGTTGATCGAGGCCATGGAAAAACATAATACCACACTATACTTGGAATGACACCTCGGAATAATGGTACACACAAAGATCATAACAGTTGAAAACAATCATATGCATATCCACAATTTGATCAATATGTCAAATAAACAATTGAATCAAAGATTTTATAAATCAAAACCCCATTAACATTAGTCAAATGCTAAATGGGTGGTGGTTTAATACACATGTAACCAAGATGTGTCCGAGACCAAGGGGTTATAACCATTGAAACAACCGTGTTCATAACAAAATAAGACAAATCAATGATAAACCATATGAACATTAACCCTTTGATGAAATCAAACATGAATTCCACCTGTGAGTTTTCATGCTCATAGTCATGAAAACAAAATCAAAAAGTAGGCACGTAGAATCAAAGCAAAACAACAAAGAAAAACAAAAGGCAAGCAAAAGAAAAAATATTTACACAATGTACATGGGAGTGTCATCAGGTGAAATACCTTTTTAGAGCTTGGCCATTTACCGGATAGGTGTCTGGTTGTCCCTCTAGATTCTGTAATCGTTTCTCAGCAATCAAGAATGGTCCTAGCCACAAGTTCTGAAACTTTATATGCTCTCCTTTTCCTTCAAGCGGTTTGTCCCATTTTAGGACAAGGTCACTTACCTCAAAATTTCTGTCAGAGGCAGAATTGGAATCAAACCATATTTTAACAATGAGTTGATGTTGATCCAATTTCTGTTTCGCATGAGCTTTCACTTCTTGTAATTTTAACAAAGCATTCATTCGATTCTCCAAAGGGGGAAAGTCCTCTTCTTGTATTTTCTGTGATAGCTGCAGAGAGGGAAGGAGAATATGTGGTGGTAGAATTGCCTCTCTGCCGTAAATGAGAAAGAAAGGTGAGTTACCCACAACAGTTTTTGGAGTCACTCTATTATCCCAGATTGCATTTAACAGTGCATTATGCCATTTTTTATGGTTTTCAGAGATCGTTCTCTTGATAATTTTGTTCAGATTTTTATTACTTGATTCTGCCAATCCATTTCCTTGAGGTTAATCGCTAGCAGAATATTTTAGTTTAATTCCTTTTTCTAGAGAGAAATCACTCATCTCAAGAGATGAAAAATAGGAAGCGCTATCAAATGCCAGGCAGTCAGGGATACCAAAACGAGTAATAATATTTGAATTCAAAAAGGCTATTACCTGACTAGTATTTATAGCTTTTAATGGGGTAGCTTTGGACCACCTGGTGAAGCAATCCGTGGCTGTTATGATAAAATTATGCTGCTGTGAGGATGGTAGATTAATAGGACCTATAATAGCTAGACCCCACTGCCGAAAAGGGGAGTCTACTGAAATAGGTTGCAGAGGGAAGGCTAGTTTCTGTATCCGTCTAGATGCTTTTTGACAAATTACACACTTGCGACACAAAGCATGAGGATCTTTAAAAAGTGTGTCCCAGTAGTAACCTGCTCTTAATACTTTATGGGCAGTGGTATCTCCACCGAAACGACTACTAGCTTCTCATGTGTGCAATTCCAATCAGACCTTTTCTGCTTCATCTTTCTCAAGACAGTGCATTAGTACTCCATCAAAATTTTGACAAAATAGAATACCATTAATCAGCTGAAAGGAAGAAGATTTTAATCTTATCGCTCTTCTTTTTGTGGTATCTAGGTGATGGGGAGATGACCCATGTTCAAGACAAAATTTATATCATCATACCAAGAACTAACAAGGTTTTGTGCACAGCAGATTAAATTTTGGTAGTGCTTTCCTGGATTCGACATATCATTTTCCTCTTCCTATCCTGCAGCTGAGTCAATGACTAAATTGCATAACCCTTGACCTCTCGCTATTTGTGCTGGGGTGATTTCTATGTCATACTCTTGCAAGGATGTGACCCAGTTTACCCTTTTTTCGCCTAGTTCTTTCTGTACTAACAGATTTCTGACAGCTGGGTAAGGGACAATGATTTTCATCCTAGATTTCAAAAGATAAGATCAGAAGTACTTTACTGCTTTAAAAATAGCATAGGCTTGCTGATCTACTATTGGGTAATTAAGTTCTACCCCTTTAAAGGATGAGCTCATAAAGGCAATTTGGACTTCATTGTTTTCAGTGTTCCTTTGAGTTAGGACAATGGTGTAAGAGCGGTTAGAAGCGAATGTGTAGAGAGTGAATTCTTACAAAAAGTTGAGGCTCATTAGAGAAGGAGCATCTATTATGGCCTTTTTTATTGAATTAAAAGCCTAGTTTTCTAAAGGTCCCCAATGGCATTGTACATCCTTTTTTATTAAGTTTTGTAATGGTCTCACCATTTCTGAAAAGCTGGGGACGAATCTCCTGACAAAGTTTATCTGACCTAAGAAAGATTGCATAGACTTTTTTGATGAGGGAGGGGGGAGTTTTGAAATGACTTGAGTTCTTTCAGGGTCGATAATCATCCCTTCGCTTGATACAATAAATCCTAAGAGTTTACCTTGTTCTACTACGAAGATAGATTTTTCAGGATTCAAAGAAATGTCGTACTTACGACATCACTGTAGAATGGCTCTTAAATGAGCTAGATGATCTGCTTTGTTTTTCAAGAAGACAGTAACGTCATCCAGGTAAACTATGACAGATTGATTGATTAAGCCTTGGAAAGTGATGTCCATCACTCTCTGGAAAGTGGCACCAACATTTATGAGTCCAAAGGGCATCTTCCTATAAGCGTAGGTGCCCCATGAAGTGTGAAAGGTGCTTTTAAGTTTCTCTGGAGGGGACATCAGTACTTGGTTGTACCCTGAAAAACCATCCAATAAGGATAATCTTTCAGAACCAGATACCTGTTGAAGGATCTGTTCCATGGGTGGGACAGGGTAGTTGTCTTTATCAGATGCTTGATTAAGATTTCAGAAATCGACACATAGTCAAATTTCACCACTCTTCTTCCGGACAAGGACAAGATTAGAGACCCATTGTGTGTGCCTAACATTTTGATTCCCCTTTTTATAGATGATTTAAAAATCATAACCCAATATCTTGGTTACCCATTTTTGTTTTTCTTCTGAAGATAGTCTTTGTTCCAAGAAGTATTTAAGACTATCATGATCTGTTTTGACCTTGAAGTGCCTACCTATTATGTAAGGATGCCATTTCTTAAATTAATGTAGTATTGCCATCATTTCCTTCTCATAAATGGGTTTGTTTAAGTCCTTTCCCTTGAGTGGTTGACTTTCAAAATCCAGGGGCCTTCCTTCTAGCATTAGGACAACACCAATTCCATATTTCGAGGCATCACATTCCACAATAAAGGTTTTTGTGAAGTATTGAGTGGTCAAGACAGGAGCTTTTCACATCACCTCTTTAAGTTGTTCAAAAGCTTTAGTTTCCTTTGGAATCCATGAAAATGCATCCTTCCTCGTTAGTGTTGTTAAAGGTGCTTCTATTCTTCCATAGTACCGAACAAACTTGCGGTAGTAACCTATCAAACCCAAAAATCCTCTAATTCAATGTTTTGGGAATCGGCCAGTCCATCATGGCCTTAATTTTGTTAGGGTCTACCTTGACATATTCATGAGATACAATATGACCCAAATACTCTACGTCCTTCACTCCAAAGAAACATTTGGATGGTTTGGCATATAGTTGTTGCTCCTTTAGTAGTTGTAGCACCTTGTCAACATGTTGCACATGATCCTCTCAAGACTTGTTGTAGATTAGTATATCATCAAAAAATACTAACACAAACATTCAAAGGAAGGGCTTGAAAATGGAATTCATAAACCCTTGGAATGTGGAAGGTGCATTTGTAAGGCCAAAAGGCATGACCAAAAATTTATAATGGTCTTCATGAGTTGAGAATGTTGTTTTTGGGATATCTTCTTCCTTCATTCTAATCAAATGATACCCTGAACGAAGATCCAATTTTGTGAAATAGATTGCTCCATGTAGTTCATCTAACAATTCATCAATGATGGGAATGGGGAACTTATATTTAATAGTGATCTTGTTGAGCTCTCTATAATATGGACACATACGCCATGAGCTATCTTTCTTGAATACGATTATCATTGGTGCAGAGTAAGAACATTAGCTAGGTCTAATAATGCCAGCCTCTAACATTTCTTCAACCCTGCTCTCAATTTCACTCTTTTGGGCGTAAGGGTATCTGTATGGCCTGATGTTAGGAGGAACACTCCAAGGGATTAGGTGAATTTCATGATCATTATTTCGAGTGGGTGGAAGAACTTTGGGAATATCTTCAAATAATTTGGAATTCTTATCTATGATCCCTCGAGGATCTTGAGGAATGGATGACTTAGATGTTTTAACATGTAGTGAGCATAGTTGTGCAATAACACTTTGATGCCCCTTTTTAATAATTTTTTCATTCCATTAGAGATTAACACCTTCTCGGGTTTCCCTGTGATACCTCTTAACTCAATTTCTTTTCCTTCCAATGAAAATTTCATGAAAATTTCTTGAAAATTAAAATCCACTGCTCCTAATGATTGTAACCATTGGATTCCTACTAAAACATCCGCACCACCCATGGCTATAACAATCATTGGACTATTCATTACATATTCCCCCATAGTAAGATTGATGTTATTGCATTTTCTTAAGTAATCGATAGCTCCTCCATATTGAATCATTACTTGAAACTCTGGCGGTGGATATACAAAGCAATTGAGAGCTTTGGCTAATTTATAGTGAATGAAATTATGAGGACTTCCAGAATCAATTAGGACTATTATCTTTTTCTTTTTGATGTATCCTTCGATCTTGAGTGTTTGAGGAGTGCTAATTCCATCCAATGCATTAAATAATATCGTGGGAGTCAACTCTTCAAACTAAATTGATTCTACATTTTCATCTTGTGATGGTTCCTATTCTTGTTATTCTTCCTCTTCACAATTTATGTAGAATAATTTCTTCTCACCACACTTATGTCCCTTACTGCACTTGTTGTCACAATTAAAGCATAAACCTTTTTTATTTTCTTTCCTCCAATTGTTGAGGTGTCAACCTTGTAGGTTGAGTTGTTTTAGAAAAAGGAGCATTGTTCTCTCTATAGATGTTAGGATTGGTCCTTCTACTAGCCATAGCCATATTTTTACTTTCAACATTTCTTGCCAACTTAAATGCATTCTCCAATGATTTGGTTTCCCAAAGGAGAACCTCATGTTATCCTTTAAAGTTCCTATGAATACATCAATCAAGTGCTCATATGGATTATCTATTAACTTTATATTCAATCTTTGAAAGTTCTCAATGTGCTCGATAACTGAACCCTTTTGCTTGAGATTTATCAATTGGCTAAAGAAGGTATTGCTCCTTCTATCCTCATAGTGTGCTATCATTTCTTCCGTGAAAATTGTCCAATTGACGAGTGATTTGTGAGAACAAAGCCATCGATACCATACAAATTGATTAGGTTCTAAATATAAAGAAGCAATTCGTACCTTTTGTGTATGTGGCACATTATGTAGATCAA
>JASDQU010739852.1:26836-43796 GCA_032191745.1 Picea mariana
TACAGCTGTGAGTTTTCATGCTCATAGTCATGAAAACAAAATCGAAAAGTAGGCACGTATAAAGCGACGAGTAACAAGCATTGTTTAATGAAAATGATTGTGATGAGTGACGAGAATTTAAAAACCCTATGTAGGCAGCTTGTAAAAATAGAGGTTAATATGGCTTCCAAAAATGGTGACACACTGGTAGAAGCAGTTATCTCTACCACACGAACAAGTCTAGATTAGGATAATCATAAAAACATCAAATTGAAAATAACTAAAAAACTATTAGAACATCATTGTCAATTATAAAACATTCCAGTTTCAGATTGCTTGTTATTTTAAAAGATGAAAACTGATGACAATCTCGGCAAAAGAGAGTCACGATATTAAGGTTAAAATCCTCAATACTGTTGACAGAGTCGCTGCTGCCAGCAGGCATCCATAGCCTCAATAGGGATGCCATTTAACCCACTCCGATATCTTTATCCTGCCAAGAAGTTCCAGATCAGAACGAAGGACATTTAAGGTCAAAAGATTCCATATCTGAGAATTTTCATATACCTGACATTGCTTCGTTGTCAGCGGGCCTATTCAGTACCCCGATGAAGTTATCTTGGCGTCATGCTTGCATTTACACACTTCCATCAGACCTGTTCAGTATCCCGATGGATTTACAAGCACTTCCCACAACTCTCTGACGATTTATTTAATTTTAAAGATATTTAATAGAGCCGAGTGACGCTGAAAATCCTGATATTTTGGACATATTTTAATAATTACAGACCTTGAATAAATTTTTTAGTTGTCCTTTATTAAGATCTAGAGATAGTTTGTTAATAAACCGACTTTCGATGGCAGGGACACATCTCTGAGTTGTTCTCTTAAGGAACATGGACAGCGTAAGAAGAAATTTTTATGGATGATCGTGAATAGATTCAGTTACAGATTCAAATCAAGAAATGCTTTTCAAGCAACAAGCTTTCTTTAACATGGCTACGAACCTCAGAAAAATATCATAATTGATGTTTTAACAATCTTCAGTAGTTATTTCAGAGGGGAATATTTTATCTTCTCTTTGTCTGAAATAGTTCATGGTGTAGGTATGTGTGTCTCAAAATAAAAACTGGTAAACATAAGGGAAGAATCAAAGCAAAACAACAAAGAAAAACAAAAGGCAAGCAAAAGAAAAAATATTTACACAATGTACATGGGAGTGTCATCAGGTGAAATACCTTTTTAGAGCTTGTCCATTTACCGGATAGGTGTCTCGTTGTCCCTCTAGATTTTGTAATCGTTTCTCAGCAATCAAGAATGGTCCTAGCCACAAGTTCTGAAACTTTATATGCTCTCCTTTTCCTTCAGGCAGTTTGTGCCATTTTAGGACAAGGTCACCTACCTCAAAATTTCTGTCAGAGGCAGAATTGGAATCAAACCATCTTTTAACAACGACTTGATGTTGATCCAATTTCCGTTTCGCTTGAGCCCTCACTTCTTGTAATTTTATCAAAGCGTTAATTCGATTCTCCAAAGGGGGAAAGTCCTCTTCTTGTATTTTCTGTGATAGCTGTAGAGAGGGAAGGAGAATATGTGGTGGTAGAATTGCCTCTCTGCCGTAAACGAGAAAGAAAGGTGAGTTACCCACAATAGTTTTTGGAGTCACTCTATTAGCCCAGATTTCATTTAACAGTGCATTATGCCATTTTTTATGGTTTTCAGAGACCGTTCTCTTGATAATTTTGATCAGATTTTTATTACTTGATTCCGCCAATCCATTGCCTTGAGGGTAATCGCTAGCAGAATATTTTAGTTTAATTCCTTTTTCTAGAGCGAAATCACTCATATCAAGAGATGAAAAATAGGAAGCGTTATCAAATGCCAGGCAGTCAGGGATACCAAAACGAGTAATAATATTTGAATTCAAAAAGGCTATTACCTGACTAGTGTTTACATCTTTTAATGGGGTAGCTTTGGACCACCTGGTGAAGCAATCCGTGGCTGTTATGATAAACTTATGCTACTGTGAGGATGGTAGATTAATAGGACCTATAATATCTAGACCCCACTGCTGAAAAGGGGAGTCTACTGAAACAGGTTGCAGAGGGAAGGCTAGTTTCTGTATCTGTCTGGATGCTTTTTGACAAATTACACACTTGCGACACAAAGCATGAGGATATTTAAAAAGTGTGGGCCAGTAGTAACCTGCTCTTAATACTTTATGGGCAGTGGTATCTCCACTAAAACGCCCACCAGCTTCTCCTGCGTGCAATTCCAATAAGACCTTTTCTGCTTCATCTTTCTCAAGATAGCGCATTAGTACTCCGTCAAAATTTTGACGAAACAGAATACCATTAATCAGCTGAAAGGAAGCAAATTTTAATCTTAGCACTCTTCTTTTTGTGGGATCTAGGTGATGGGGAGATGACCCATGTTCAAGACAAAATTTTATATCATCATACCAAGAACTAACAGGGTTTTGTGCACAACAGATTAAATTTTGGTAGTGATTTCCTGGATTCGACATATCATTTTCCTCTTGCTATCCTGCAGCTAAGTCAATGACTAAATTGCATAACCCTTGACCTCTCACTATTTATGCTGGGGTGATTTCTATGTCATACTCTTGCAAGGATGTGACCGATTTTACCCTTTTTTCGCCTAGTTCTTTCTGTACTAACATATTTCTGACAGCTGGGTAAGGGACAATGATTTTCATCGTAGATTTCAAAAGATAAGATCGAAAGTTCTTTACTACTTTAAAAATAGCATAGGCTTTCTGATCTACTGTTGGGTAATTAAGTTCTGCCCCTTTGAAGGCTGAGCTCATAAAGGAAATTGGGACTTCATTGTTTTCAGTGTTCCTTTGAGTTAGGACAATGGCGTAAGAGCAGTCAGAAGAGAATGTGTAGAGAGTGAAGTCTTACAAAATTTCGAGGCTCATTAGAGAAGGAGCGTCTATTATGGCCTTCTTTATTGAATTAAAAGCCTGGTTTTCTAAAGGTCCCCAATGGTATTGTACATCCTTTTTTATTAGGTTTTGTAATGGTCTCACCATTTCTGAAAAGCTGGGGACGAATCTCCTGACAAAGTTTATCTGACCTAAGAAAGATTGCATAGACTTTTTTGATGAGGGAGGGTGGAGTTTCGAAATGACTTGAGTTCTTTCAGGGTCGATAATCATCCCTTCACTTGATACAATAAATCCTAAGAGTTTACCTTATTTTAATACGAAGATAGATTTTTCAGGATTCAAAGAAATGTCGTACTTACGACATCACTGTAGAATGGATCTTAAATGAGCTAGATGATCTTCTTTGTTTTTCGAGAAGACAGTAACGTCATCCAGGTAAACTATGACAGATTGATTGATTAAGCCTCAGAAAGTGATGTCCATCGCTCTTTGGAAAGTGGCACCAACATTTATGAGTCCAAAGGGCATATTCCTATAAGCGTAGGTGCCCCATGGAGTGCGAAAGGTGGTTTTAAGTTGATTTGGAGGGGACATCAGGACTTGGTTGTACCCTAAAAAACCATCCAATAAGAATAATCTTTCAGAACCAGATACCTGTTGAAGGATCTGTTCCATGGGTGGGATAGGGTAGTTGTCTTTATCAGACGCTCGATTAAAATTTCAGAAATCGTCACATAGTTGAATTTCACCACTCTTCTTCCGGACAAGGACAATATTAGAGACCCATTGTGTGTGCCTAACTAGGAAAATTATCTTAGCATTCAGGAGTTTATTTAATTTTTTCTTGACAGTTGGTTCGAGTTTTGAATGCATTTTCCTTAACTTTTGTTGAAAAGGTTGGGTTTAGGGTTTCATAGGAATAATGTGTTGTATGATGTTAGGATCAAAGGTTTTTAGGTCGTCGTATGTCCAAGCAAAAACATCTTTGAATTCTTTAAACAATTTAATAAACGTTGTTTTTTCTTATTCAAAACATCCCACCCCTAAATTAATGCACCGTGGATTGTCTTTAGATCCCAAGTTTACTTTTTCATACGTTAAAGAGGAACTATTCATTTTACAGTTCATTGATTTTTTGAACTTGTCCTGAAGATCATAAAATTTTTCTAATCTAACTACAGATTTCGTCATAGAATTTACCATGTTTGATGAAGATTCAGGAGATCTTAAATCTAGTATTACTGTAAAGTCATGAAGATTTTCATCATGAGTACCTTTGTCGATTACTGCACCCTGGAAAGTTTCTTCCATATGCAGGAAACTTATAATCTGTTGATCGTCATCGAAGACTCTCCAATTCGTGATGTTGTCGGGGACGGATGGTCTGAACAACAGTTCGACGGAGAATGCATTCGTAGATAAGCCTTCTGGAGGAAAAAGTTTCGAAGCTACATTAGCTAACAAGTCGGCTTCTGAATTATTCTATCTAGGAGTAGAATTTATGTTAAATGTAGAAAACTTATTCATCAAATTCCATACCTCAGATTGGTAGCTTACAAGGTGCGGAGATAAACAGTGGATAGAATTTTTTACCTGTCTAACCACAATTTCCAAATCGCCAAAGACAGTCAAATTTTGAATGTTCATATCTAATTCTTTCCTAAGGCCTTGCAATAAAGCCTCATATTCTGTTGTGTTGTCTGTACATTCAAACTCTAACTTGCACGCAGTCGGGGTTTTGTTACCTGCTAGATCAATAATCACATAGCCTGCACCAGCTCCTTTCTCTAAAGTGACCATATTTGATTTTTGTCGGGTGCATGTGACCATTGGGTAGAAGTTGTTGGCTGCATATATGTTAAAATTTCAGATTGTTGTTTCGGGTTAGTGATAGTGGAAGTTTCGTCCATGAAATTGTCGAAAAAGGTATCCATCCCTTATATTTTGGGTGAATTGACAGAAGGTGTAAATGGCTCATTGGGATCATTTAAATCTGTCACTGTGAACTTTAGGTAACGTTCATGATTTACCTTGATTCAGTTGGGCTTTCCATTCTCGGGCAGCCACAAGTGGGACCAATCTGTTGCAAAATAGCCATGTAGTTGTTCTGACCAGTCTTTGCTTAAAAACAAACCATAAACTTCTGGGATATCTACAACAATAATATCAATCACTTGATGAACTTTAGGGTTAGATGACAATCTTATAAGCACATTTCTCAATTCGCCTATAACTTTAACACTAGTTCGATCAAGCTGGATGATCTTCAAGGTGGATGGTTGAACTTTAGCATTAATCTTCTGACACACAAACGATGGCATTATGTTAGATGGCACTCTTGAATCTACCATACAGTTGTGTATGTTCCTATTGAAAATTTCAAAAGTTAACAAAAATGGAGGGACATTTCTTGGAGTACTAATGGTGGAAGCTTGTTGCTTTTTACTCGCGGCCTCTAAAACTAATTTATCTACATCTGTTACATTATTTACAGGAAGGTCTCTTTTCTCATGAGAATCAGAAGTAGTCTTGGCGGAGGCCTTCTGAGGAACTTTGGGGTTGTTTTGAAAACCTTTGTTACTGCTTGGATTGCCATTTTTGTTGTTCTCTGCAATATTCTGTAGCATTTTCTGTAGAAGAAAAGGAAATTTTAATAATTCATAAACAGAAATATTATCCCTTAAATTTTTTAGATCTTCAACCAAATCATAATCTAAGCTTGGGTTTACATAATTCTATTTAGTCTCAGTTGATTTAGACTATTTTGGAGGCAAATTTGTAGTGATTTCAGAAGAAGACTTGTTTGTTGTCTTACTCCTAGTATTGTAAGGATGTACTGTTTCGAAATTAGCTTGAAAAATACTATCCGAGAAATGTCCAAAAATGTTCGGAGAGGATTCATCTTCTTCTATTGTCTCTTGTTCAGCTACTTCCTCAGGGATCTCAGGAGGCATGAAGTTATCCTGTGCTTCTAGAATCATTTGAATAGTGAATTGCAGGCTTTCTAGATTTAGGCCTTCAGTATTTGAATTAGGTCGGTTGGTGAGAAAAGGCTTCCTAAACGGGGGTTTGTAAGGCCCTTTTCTTGAAGAAGCTTCTTTAGCCATCCTTTTCAAATCTATAACTTGATTGGACAGTTTTTGAACGACTTTCTATAAGTTTTCTAAATCTGAGTTTTCAGGTTGGGCTTTGTTTTGGGAAGGTCTAGGGAGGATTTTGATTTTCTTTTTGGAAGATGAACTAGTCTCTATTTCATTGCTAGTAGTGTCTTTTAAGCTGAGGATGTCTTTCTCAATCTGACTGGCTTCTTCGAAGGCTTCTAACAACGTGGATTTCTTTGATCTCTTTACCCAAATGGCTATGTTTTGATGTAAGGCATTCGTATAATATGCTATGATAAGATTCTCGGCAGGCATCGAATCCGTAGGGATTAAGTTCTTTAGTGTTAATAACCTTTGATTAACGTCTTTCATCTTCTCTTTGGGGTTCATTCTTAAACTAGAAAGTTCCATGACTAGAAATTTTGGAGACTTGTCATCTCCAAACTTCTCAAGAAAACAGGATTCAAACTTCTCCCATGAAACGATGGTATGGGGATGTTGGGCAAAGTACCAGGTAGAGGCATTTCCCTCAAATGTGTAGGGAAACAATCTACAGACTACATCTTCGTGCTCGACACTACGTAGTCTAATTGCTAACATAAACTTTTTGATGTGATCTTCGATGATCTTTTTAGAGTCTGGGTTAAATTTAGAGAGCCACTTCTCTGGGTGTTTGGGTAAGGGATGCTGAGGCCCAGGTATGGCCACTACATCTTGGTCGAGCTAGGGTTTGGCAGGATTGTTCTGGTTGGCCATAGGTGTGGGTGTTGTCGAAGGTTGGGATGAGGAACTACCTTCGTCAGAGGATTCTTCTCCAGAAGTAGAAGGAGATGAAGGAGGTGATGATAGTGGTATACTAGATCCTCCTGCTGCAAGAGTGATGATTGGATCTGCAGGGTTTAAAGTAAGGTCAGTGCCTCCAAGTTGTTCTCTAATATCAGAGAAGTCTAATGGTTGGTCCAAAGGTTGATTTGGTTGTCTTAAATAGGGGAAGGCACTGTGTGTTCTTATGAGAGATTGACTAACAATCTCTTGTATGTCACCACCTGTAGAATTTGGGGTTACTGGTTCAACTATGATCCATAGATCATTGTTTGATGTGGTTGTTGTTTGAGGGACAATGTTGTCATTTGAATGAATTCTAGTCACTATAGGAGATCGGGTAGGTGGTGGAGGAGTCTTATGACCACCTCGTGCCATTAATAATTTCCAGGCCCTCCTTCTAGCGCCTTTTCTTGATGGGCAAAATTGACCGCTCATCAACTGGAGGAGTGAATCCAATCCGGGGTTGTCTACTTAACCCAAGCCATTTGGATTAATCCACTCCGACGGGTTTAGCGGCTCCGTTGGCCAATCTAAGTCCTAATAAAGTGAAAAAAAAACCTAAAGAAACTAACTTAATGAAAAACACTTGTTCAAAACTATATACAAATCTACAATATACTTACAGTTCACTAACTAATATTTATAAAATAGCTCTAATTATTATATGTACAATGTATCCAAATGATTATATCTCTAATATATGTATAACATTTATAGAATGCAAATTTTAATCTAAATCTGCGAAACTCAAATATGGATTGATTTATGACAGCAAAACTATCATTCAGTCTTTTTCGATTTTTTATAACTTTTATAAAAAAGAAATGAAATAGCAGTTCTCTAATTAAAAAACAAAGGATAACAAACAATACAATATATTTAGACTACAAGAAATTCCTATATTAATTAAACTAATGAAATAAAATGAGGGAACTAACCTGTAATCACATCTCCCATTTGTCCTGCATACAGTATCCAATTTCGTTGTTTGATGAGGTAAACAACATCAAATCTTATAAACGCTTCTTGTAAACGTGAAGTAGTAGTGATTGAATGCTAATGACAGAACATATAAGAGAAGTACCGACAACAATTCTATGATTTCACAAATGGTCACATTGAGATAAATCTGGCTATGAAAATTTGTATATAAATGTTCAATGAATAAAGAAGATTAATCTCCTAATCATCAAATTTGAACATAGTAATTGTTGTATGCAATATAAGGGACATAAAACACAGACGTCATATAAATTTCATCACATCAATCTATAATAAACTATGATATCTAAAGTAGTCACAATTTAATTACAAATCAAAATGACCAAAACTTGAATAAAAATACGATATATCGAAGCTAAAGTTGTACCAATATCCACTTCCATTCAAGTCTGTCAATCATAAATCCATAGTTTTTGCTCCCAGGCAGTGATGGTCTTTAGTTTACAAAACAATACATTTATATAAGTTACAGGATCAAAACGTTTCCTGTCGACATCATCTAATTTGTTCCAAAAATTGTGGGGGATGGAACCTCTCAGATTCTACTTGATATAAAAACTAACATCCTATTCTAAAACAACATAAAAAATAGCATGCTGAGAGATGCCACTAGTGGTTCAAATCTCCTTTAGAAATCGTAGGTTCCTGAAAACACATAAGAATAAAAGATTTTAGGTGCATTTTTGGTTATAAAAACCAGAAATTCGAGTTCTAGTAACTAGCTACAGAATCTCACGATTCTGTAGCTAGTTATAATTATAACTAGAATCGTATTTTATTTAATCAATCAAAACAGACTAGAGGTAATCTATGAAAACAAATCATGTATTCTAATTAAAAAAAACAAAATCATCCTAAACTTATTTTTAAACATCATACTTCATATTAAGGGATTCGACTTAATCAAGCAATCTTTGAATTCACAATGGCGGTCGCTACTTCCACGTTCTTAAAAACAACAGAACCTATGGTTTTTTGTCGTTTATCTTTGGTTTGCGCTATGGTTTGAAGTATACCATTCTCTTTCATTAGCAAATTCACCTGATCTTCCAAGGATTTTAGTTGAGACTGAAGTAAAGGCACGTCTCTCTAATACCTATCGATCCATGCTTGACATTCGTTACATTGCGGCTAAATAGACTGTGTATTAGCAGTGATGGTATTAACAGGTTGGGAATTTTCCATTTGACCTGTAGGTTCACTACTGAGTTTGATTCCAAGGAAATAAAGATTGTCTTTAAGACACGGTGGAAGGTTTCTAACATAATCCTAGGGTTCACCAGAGCAAAGTCCATACGAATATGGATATTCTTCAGTTAAAAATATTTCAATTTCCTAATCAGAATCTTCACTTAACACAATTGCATTTTTTTCTGCACAGGGATTAGGTTTATTTCGGGCAGATCGTGAAACCCAACGAGTGGCTCTTTTACTCTTATAATTGATATCAACATTGCCTTTACACTTTTTCTTTGCAGAGTTTTTAACAGACTTAACACCACCTTTGGGATACGAATCTGGTAGAGTGTCGGGTTGGGTAGTCTCAGGATACGTCGAGGGTTCCACATTAGAAATAGGGTCACAGGGCAAGAGAAAAGCAGGAGAGATGGCAGGCTCAATGAGCGTTTCTGTGATGAAAGACATGCCAACTTTTCCTATTTCACTGCTAACAAAACCATTTCTTAACAGGAAGGCATCCCAACAATCATCGTTTAATTTCAACTGATGTACGATAAAAATCTTGATCAAACAATGGTGGAACAGGATAGAATAAGATTTCTTCCTTTTAAAACACTTTGCCATTTTGTATAAACTTCGAAGGAGAAAATAGGGCATGCTTAGGGAAAAATGGATAAAATTCATGAGCAACCGCAAGTGATATAAGAAAACCAAACCATATCTCCCCTCACAGGTAACAAACTGTTTGACAATAGCTAACAGATCGTGCCATCTAGGTTTTAGAGCTGTAACGGGTATACCTCAGTCGCAGCTGGTAATCCTCCTTGAGGTGAACAACAATGACCAGGGAACTTCTTCAACCTTTGAGTTTTTAAACCACTTTTGTCCCACCATTGGCAGACCGGTGGCTTGGCTAATAAAATCCTAGTTTAACTCAACCTGGACGTCTCCTATTTTAGCTATGCAACCATTGAACGTTAACGTGAATTCTTGAGCAACTGTTAACTTAAAACCCTCGAACTTTTCAACAAAGACATGCCATCCATTCCTCTCTAAGTCTTCTCGGGCATTATCAAACGATAACAATGTCTGGAAATTGTTAGGCTCAATTCTCACTACAGGAGACATGGCTAACAACAAGGAATCAACACGGGGTTTAGAGGTAGGGTTTGACAGAACAAGCACAGAGCCATTGCCCCGTGCTCCCCCAACGAAATGCAAAGACCGCTCAAAATCATAAGTGGGAGTGTTAATTGCTATGCATGTGAGAAAAGTCATGTTGATCGAGGCCATGCAAAAACATAATACCACGCTATACTTGGAATGATACCTTGGCATAATGGTACACACAAAGATCATAACAGTTGAAAACAATCATATGCATATCCACAATTTGATCAATATGTCAAATAAACAATTGAATCAAAGATTTTATAAATCAAAACCCCATTAACATTAGTTGAATGCTAAATGGGTGGTGGTTTAATACACATGTAACCAATATGTGTTCGAGACCAAGGGGTTATAACCATTGAAACAACCGTGTTCATAACAAAATAAGACAAATCGATGATAAACCATATGAACATTAACAATTTGATGAAATCAAACATGAATTTCAGTTGTGAGTTTTCATGCTCATAGTCATGAAAACAAAATCGAAAAGCAGACACATAGAAAGCGATGAGGAACAAGCATTGTTTAATGAAAAAGATTGTGACGAGTGACGAGAATTTAAAAACCATGTGTAGGCAGCTTGTAAAAATAGAGATTAATATGGCATCCAACAAAGGTCCATAGTACTTTGGTGATAATTTATTATCCTTTTTGGGTTTCTTGAGGGACATCTGTTTGTATGGTTGTAGTCTTAAAAACACCCAGTCCCCTACTTCAAAACCTCTTTCACTGCGATGTTGATCTGCTTTTTGTTTCATGCGATTTTTTGCCATGGTCAGGTTGTCCTTTAAGATTTGGAGAACTTGTTGTTGATGCTAGATGTGATCTTCCACTGCTTGAACCTTAGATTTTTCTTTTAGAGAAGAAGTGATGGAAGGAGGGTGGTATGCATAGAGTGCCATAAATGGTGTCATTTTTGTTGCAGTACGAAAGGAAGTGTTATACCACCATTCTTCCAAGGGTAACCATTTGAACCATTGTGTTTTTTTATCAGAGACAAAGAAACGAAGCTAGCCTTCTAGACATTTGCTCACTATCTTGGTTTTTTCATCAGATTGAGGATGATAGGATGATCTATGAGGAAATTGAGTACCCAAACAATAAAATATTTCTCTCCAAAAATGTCCAGTGAAGATGGGATCTCTGTCACTTACAATAATCTTTGGGCTACCATGTAGATTTTGAACTAGCTCCATGAATGTGGTGGCAACTGTACTAGCTTTGAAGGGATGAGAGAGTGCACAAAAGTGTGCATACTTGGTTAGTCTATCAACAATAACCATTATGACACTCTTTCCTTCAGACTTCGGTAACCCTGTGATGAAATCTACAGAAACCTCCTTCCAGCGCTGAGTTGGGATGGCTAATGGTTGTAAAAGACCTAGGGTTTTAATTGTTTCCACCTTATTTTTTTGGCAAACCAAACATTCTGCCACAAACCTTTGAACATCAGTTTTAAGGCCATCCCAAAAAAAGTCCTTCTTAACTCTATGGTAGGTTTTCAAAAATCCTGAGTTGAAAAAGCGATCTTTGACCATAGTGAATCACTTTTCCATGTAAATGTATCTGATGCACTAGAATCCTACTACGACATTTGAATGAGAGTCCACACTTTTTCATCATTCTTCCATTCATCCCTTGCTTCTATTATCCATTCGGGTTGGATGATCGAGATAGCACAGAGAAAGGCCTCAACATATTCATCCTTTCTTGAGAGTGCATTTGCCACAACATTTTTCTTCCCCTTTTTATAAACGATTTCAAAATCATAACCCAATATCTTGGTTACCCATTTTTGTTGTTCTTCTAAAGATAGTCTTTGTTCCAAAACGTATTTAAGACTATCATGATCTGTTTTGACCTTGAAGTGCCTACCTATTAGCTAAGGACGCCATTTCTTTAATGCATGTAGTACTACCATTATTTCCTTCTCATAAATGGGTTTGTGTAAGTCCTTTCCCCTGAGTTGTCAACTTTCAAAAGCCATAGGCCTTCCTTCTTACATTAGGACAACACCAATTCCATTTCCCGAGGCATCACATTCCATAATAAAGGTTTTTGTGAACTTTGGAGTGGTCAATACAAGAGCTTTACACATCACCTCTTTAAGTTGTTCAAAAGCTTTAGTTGCCTCTGGAGTCCATGAAAATTCATCCTTCTTAGTTAGTGTCATTAAAGGTGCTTCTATTCTTCCATAGTGTTGAACAAACTTGCAGTAGTAGCCTGTCAAACCCAAAAATCCTCTAGGATTCTTCAATGTTCTGGGAATTGGCCAATCCATCATGGCCTTAATCTTGTTAGGGTCTACCTTGACAGCTTCATGAGATACAATATGACCCAAAGACTCAACCTCCTTAAGTCCAAAGAAACATTTAAAGGTGTGGGTGGTGTCGAAGTCTGGGATGAGGAACTTCCTTCGTCAGAGGACTCTTCTCCAGAAGAAGAAGGAGATGAAGGAGGTGGTGATTGTGGTATACCAGATCCTCCTGCTGCAGGAGTGAGGATTGGATATGCAGGGTTTAAGGTAAGGTCAGTGCCTCCAAGTTGTTCTCTAATATCAGAGAAGTCTAATGGTTGGTCCAAAGGTTGATTTGGTTGTCTTAAACAGGCGAAGGCACTGTGTGTTCTTATGAGAGATTGACTAACAATCTCTTGTATGTCACCACCCATAGGATTTGGGGTTACTGGTTCAACTATGATCCGTAGATCATCGTTTGATGTGTTTGTTGTTTGAGGGACAATGTTTTCATTTGAATGACTTCTAGTCACTATAGGTGAGCAAGTAGGTGGTGGAAAAGTCTTACGGCCACCTCGTTCCATTAATAATTTCCAGGCCCTCCTTCTAGCGCCATTTGTTGACAGGCAAAATTGACCGCTTGTCAATTGGAGGAGTGAATCCAGTCCGGGGTTGTCTACTTAACCCAATCCGTTTGGATTAATCCAGTCCGATGGTTTTAGCGGCTCCGTTGGCTGATCTAACTCCTAAGAAAGTGAAAAACAAAACTAAAGAAAGTAACTTAATGAAAAACACTTGTTGAAAACTATATACAAATCTACAATATACTTACAGTTCACTAACTAATATTTATAAAATAGCTCTAATTATTATATGTACAATGTATCCAAATGATTATATCTCTAATATATGTATAACATTTACAGAATGCAAATTTTAATCTAAATCTGTGAAACTCAAATATGGATTGATTTATGACAGCAAAACTATCATTCAGTCTTTTTTGTTTTTTTATAACTTTTATAAACAAGAAATGAAATAGCAGTTGTCTAATTGACAAACAAAGGATAACAAACAATAAAATATATTTAGACTATATGAAATTCCTATATTAATTAAACTAATGAAATAAAATGAGGGAACTAACCTGTAATCACATCTCCCATTTGTCCTGCATACAGTATCCAATTTCGCTGTTTGATGAGGTAAACAACATCAAATCTTATAAACACTTCTCGTAAACATGAAGCAGTAGTGATTGAATGCTAATGATAGAACATATAAGAGAAGTAGTGACAACAATTCTATGATGTCATAAATGGTCACATTGAGATAAATCCGGCTATGAAAATTTGTATATAAATGTTCAATGAATAAAGAAGATCAATCTCCTAATCATCAAATTTGAACAGAGTAATTGATGTATGTAATATAAGGGACATAAAACACGGACATCATATAAATTTCATCACATCAATCTGTAATAAACCATGATATCTAAAGTTGTCACAATTTAATTACAAATCAAAATGACCAAAACTTGAATAAAAATACGATATATCGAAGCTAAAGTTGTACCAATATCCACTTCCATTCAAGTCTGTCAATCATAAATCCATAGTTTTTGCTCCCAGGCAGCGATGGTCTTTAGTTTACAAAAAAATACATTTATATAGGTTACAATATCAAAACGTTTCCTGTGGACATCATCTAATTTGTTCCAAAAATTGTGGGGGATGCAACCTCCCAGATTCTACTTGATATAAAGACTAACAGCCTATTCTAAAACAACATAAAAAATAGCATGCTGAGAGATGCCACTAGTGGTTCAAATCTCCTTTAGAAATCGTAGGTTCCTGAAAACAAATAAAAATAAAAGATTTCTGATGCATTTTTGGTTATAAAAACAAGAAATTTGAATTCTAGTAACTAGCTACAGAATCTCACGATTCTGTAGCTAGTTATAATTATAACTAGAATCGTATTTTATTTAATCAATCAAAACAAACTAGAGGTAATCTATGAAAACAGATCATGTATTATAATTAAAAAAAAACAAAATCATCCTAAACTTATTTTTAAACATCATACCTCAGATTAAGGGATTCGACTTAATCAAGCAATCTTTGAATTCACAATGGTAGTCACTACTTCCACATTGTTAAAAACAACAGAACCTATGGTTTTTTATCATTTATCTTTGGTTTGAGCTATGGTTTGAAGTCTACCATTCTCTTTCATTAGCAAATTCGCCTGGTCTTCCAAGGATTTTAGCTGAGACTGAAGTAAAGGCACGTCTCTGTAATACCTATCGATCCATGCTTGACATTCGTTACATTGTGGCTGAATAGACTGTGTATTAGCAGTGATGGTATTAACAAGTTGGGAATTTTCCATTTGACCTGTAGGTTCACTACTCAGTTTGATTCCAGGGAAATCAGGATTGTCTTTAAGACACGGTGGAAGGTTTGTAACATAATCATAGGGTTTACCAGAGCAAAGTCCATACGAATATGGATATTCTTCAGTTAAAAATATTTCAATTTCCTAGTCGGAATCTTCACTTAACACAATTACGTTTTCGTCTGCACAGGGCTTAGGTTTATTTCGGGCACATCATGAAACCCAACGAGTGGCTCTTTTACTCTTATAATTGATATCAACATTGCCTTTACACTTTTTCTTTGCGGATTTTTTAACAGACTTAACACCACCTTTGGGATACGAATCTGGTAGAGTGTCGGATTGGGTAGTCTCAGGATAGGTCGAGGGTTCCACATTAGAAATAGGGTAACGGGGCAAGAGAAAAGCAGGAGAGATGGCAGGCTTGACGAGGGTTTCTGTGACGACAGATGTGTCAACTTGTCCTATTTCACTGCTAAAAAAACCATTTCTTACCAGGAAGGCATCCCAACAATCATCGTTTAATTTCAACTAATGTACAATAAAAATCTTGATCAAACAATGGTGGAACAGGATAGAATTAGATTTCTTCCTTTTAAAATGCTTTGCCATTTTGTATAAACTTTGAAGGAGAAAATAGGGCATGCTTAGGGGAAAATCGATAAAACTCATGAGCAACTGCAAGTGATATAAGAAAACCAAACCATATCTCCCCTCACAGGTAACAAACTCTTTGACAAGAGCTAACAGATCGTGCCATCTAGGTTTTAGAGCTGTAACGGGCATACCTCGGTCACAACTGGTAATCCTCCTTGAGGTGAACAACAATGACTAGGGAACTTCTTCAACCTTTGAGATTTTAAACCACTTTTGTCCCACTGTTGGTAGACCGGTGGATTGGCTAATAAAATCCTAGTTTAACTCAAGCTGGACGTCTCCTATTTTAGCTCTGCAACCATTGAATGTTAACGCGAATTCTTGAGCAACTGTTAACTTAAAACCCTCGAACTTTTCAACAAAGACACTCCAACCATTCCTCTCTAAGTATTCTTGGGCATTATAAAATGATAACAATGTATGGAAACTGTTAGGCTCAATTCTCACTACAGGAGACATGGCTAACAAAAAGGAATCGACACGGGGTTTAGAGGTAGGGTTTGACAGAACAAGCACAGAGCCATTGCCCCGGGCTTCCCCAATGAAATGCAAAGACAGCTCAAAATGGTAAGTGGGAGTGTTAACTGCTATGCGTGTGAGAAAATTCATGTTGATCGAGGCCATGCAAAAACATAATACCACGCTGTACTTGGAATGACACCTCGGCATAATGGTACACATAAAGATCATAACAGTTGAAAACAATCATATGCATATCCACGATTTGATCAATATGTCAAATAAACAATTGAATCAAAGATTTTATAAATCAAAACCCCATTATCATTAGTCGAATGCTAAATGGGTGGTGGTTTAATACACATGTAACCAAGATGTGTTCGATACCAAGGGGTTATAACCATGGAAAAAACCATGTTCATAACAAAATAAGACAAATCGATGATAAACCATATGAACATTAACAATTTGATGAAATCAAAAATGAATTCCAGCTGTGAGTTTCCATGCTCATAGTCATGAAAACAAAATCGAAAAGCAGGCACATAGAAAGCGACGAGGAACAAGCATTGTTTAATGAAAAATATTGTGACGAGTGACGAGAATTTAAAAACCCTGTGTAGGCAGCTTGTAAAAATAGAGATTAATATGGCTGCCAACAAAGGGCCATATTACTTTGGTGATAATTTATTATCCTTTTTGGGTTTCTGGAGGGACATCTATTTGTATGGTTGTAGTCTTAAAAACACCCAATCCCCTACTTCAAAACTTCTTTCACTGCGATGTTGATCTGCTTGTTGTTTCATGCCATTTTTTTCCATGGTTAGGTTTTCCTTTAAGATTTGGAGAACTTTTTGTTGATGCTAGATGTGATCTTCCACTGCTTGAACCTTAGATTTTTCTTTTAGAGAAGAAGTGATGGAAGGAGGGTGGTATACATAGAGTGCCATAAATGGTGTCATTTTTGTTGCAGTATGAAAGGAAGTGTTATACCACCATTCTTCCAAGGGTAACCATTTGAACCATTGT
>JASDQU010739852.1:59189-71441 GCA_032191745.1 Picea mariana
TGCATGCACTTATTTGTCAATTCCTTGGAAGGAAAGGCTACAGACGATTTCTTTGACCTTACTCCTAAGATTTTGTCTACTTGGGAGGAGTTAGTATATTGGTTCAAATACACTTATGAGCAATCTAAAATCCCATCCGAACAATTACGAGAGTACAATAACATCACTTATAAATATGGTGAGACCATCAAGTCCTTCAACTTGTGTTTCACTAAGTTATACAATTAAATCCCCGAACTCATTCGACCTTAGAACTAAGCTTATTTCATGCATTATTATAATGCATTACCTTCTCCCTACCATTATAGGATTGAGGAAAAATCCATTGATAATCTGAGTTCCTCTCTACATACTTGTTTAGAGTATGAAGAACAACTTCAAAGAATAGGTCTTCCTCAGTGAGAATAATTTAAATAGACAAACATGTCCGGTGTATTACAGCTTTTACAAGACATGAATAATCATATGATATCATATGAGCGAAAGGGAAATGTCTCCCCTCTCACCCCTAGAGCTTCATCCTCTTCTGTGCCCCCCTTTAGAAATCCAATTGAAAATAATTTTCAGCCTAAATCTATCATGCCTCGAAGTTGGTTTAACTTTGTAAAGAACACCATGAAGAAGCCACATGTGAGGTAAAGAAGAGTACCATAGATAAAATCTTTGGTAAAATACCAGAAACTACCATCGTTGTCCTAGATTTTGCAGATGCAGAAGATGTCATGATCATCAATACTAGGAACAAATCCTATTCTCTCAAAGGAATATATGATCCTCCATGAAGTTCTTCTAGCCCGAGCGCATCCTCACCAGCTACTACTATTTAGGTTCCTAAGGTTCCTAATAGTCAAGGAACTACTTCCCCTCTCCCCTCTTCCAAATACAATATCCTAAATCAGTTGGCCAACATCAAAGCAGATGAAACCCTTCTAGACATGGTTGTCATCCCTCAACAATAGAGGCATATGAAAAAATTCATGGAAGGAAAAGCCTCCATTGTAGCCAACCTCTATGAAGAGTTAAAGGAAGAGGATTCATTTATAAATAAAGTAGGTGTACATAACTTTAGATACCCTATAAAAACTCCCCCTTTTTCTATTTCTGTAAAAATTATGGATAAGATCGCCCATTGTTGCCTCATTGATGGCAGTTTGGGCCCGAGTGTAATGACAAAGATTATTATGGAATATCTAGGCTTGTATTGCACAAATGAAAAATCCATAAGCATTCTCTCTTATAATAGTCTACAACAAACAACCATAGGAGAAATCAAATATGTGACCTTAGTTTTGTGCGCACACCCTGAAATAAGGAAAACCCTTAGTATTCAAGTAATTGATATGCTAGTAAGAAATTAATTAATCATCTTAGGAAGATATTGGCAAGCCATGACAGGTGGATACCTCTCACTCGATGGGACACACTTATCTGTTCCTTGGAATGTTAAAAACATCATAGTCCTTAGAGAGGGAAGGTTTTCACCTTACATAGAAAGCATTCCACAACCTAATGTGAATTATATCGAAGAGGACCTAGGGGTGTATTCCATATTTGTCGAGGAGGATAACATTCCCTTGGAACAAATTGACTTAGACGACGATATGTGGCACATGCACTTTGATGGTTCATGATCTAATGAAGGTAACAAAGATGGAATTATCTTGATTTCTCCTATAGGAAAAATCCATAAATTTTCTTATAGGTTGGAGTTTGCTTGCCCAAACAATGTCACTGAATTTGAAGCTTTATTATTAGGCATTGAAAACACCTATAATCTAGGTTGTGGTCACCTTACAGTTTTTGCAGAGTTCAAGCTTGTTGTGAACCTTGTACATAAGATATACTCTCCTAGCAACAAGTTTATGAAACGATACACCCAAACTATTTGGGCACTTATCTCGAACCTATTATCTTTCAACATTACTCATGTTAAGAGGGAATTGAACTCAATGGCTGATCGATTAGCTATTTTTGCAGCCTCTCCTAATCGACAACTTCTACCACACAGACTTGATTGTACTTTTCAATATCTATATTTTCTACATATACCTGACAATATAGAATCCTGGCAGGTCTTCCCTAGCGATGAGAGCATCTATGCTTTCATTCAAAATGAACCTCATAATCCCAAGGAAATTATATCCATAGAGGATAACAATATTCCTAAGGGCTTGACTCCTCTAGAAAGTTCATTTTCATCGAGTTATATAGGAAATAAATAGAAGAAGAAAGAAGAGGAGTCGAAAAGGAAGGTGGGTGAAACCATCTCCTTGAACATTGGAACACGCTAGTCTCCAAAGAATGTTAAAATAGGTTCCCAATGTTCTGATGAAAAGAAAATGAAGTTTGCCAATCTGCTTGGCGAATTCCAAGATGTTTTTCCATTGTCTTATGAGGATCTTTGTGGTTTTGATCCTGCCCTTATAAAGCATTCCATTCCCATCAAGGAAGGCATAAAACCATTTAGGAAAAAACAAATACCTATCAACCCTGCACTGGAAGCAACTATTCGAAAGGAGTTGGAAAAACTCTTAAAGGTTGGAATCATCTTTCCAGTCAAGTATTCTAAATGGGTTACCAATTTGGTTGTTGTTTAGAAAGAGACCAATTAGATCAAATTATGCATTGACTTTCACGCATTAAATCAAGCTATTATAAAATGTTACTTTCCTCTCCCTAACATAGAAATGATTTTGCAACAAGTTGCAGGGTCATAGATGATGCCCTTACTTGACGTTTTTCTCAGTTACAATCAAATCAAGGTAAAGAGGGAAGATAAACATAAAACCACCTTTATTACTCATTGGGGTACCTTGACTTATGAATGTATTCCTTCTAGCTTATATGATGCAAGTACCACTTTTAAAATACCTATGTAAATAATTTTTGATGATTTGATCAGTAAGGTTATTCATACCTATCTTGATGATCTAATTGTGTACTTTAAAGGGCTATCAATTGTCTCGAAGTTTCAAGAATTATGGTTGGGTGCTTTCAAGATCGCTTTTGTCTTGGGTACTAACTCTTACATTTTAAAATATTTGCAGGAGTGATTGTTTTCCTACAGCACTAACGGTTCTCACCTAAAACATTACATGGAACTAACTTGAAAAGTTTTAGCGTTGTTTTGATTTTCTGTATATTAGTAGTCTAGTTATGTTTTCATTTTCACCACTTCTTTTTATTTCTACTTTTACAGTAGTTTAATTTGTGCTTTCCTTCTAATAGCTTGCCTACTCATTTTACAATTCTGTCATTTTATTTATGTTGTTTTAAATTTTGCAGTCCCATTTCTGTCACAAATTTTATTGATTTTCATATTTTAGTTTAATTTCAGTCAAGAATAAGATGTTGGATCAATTTTGCCACAGTTTAATTTCAGTCAAGAATAAGATGTTGGATCAGTTCTGCCACAGTGTCCTGCAAGGTATTGTTAGTCAATAAAAATCAAGCTTACACAGTTGTTACGATGTTCCCCCTGAAATCATGATTGAATTTGTTATCTGCTTTCATTGTTGTCTTATAAATAAATTGGTTATCTCTCGCGTTTGCTTTCCATTTTTTCATCCATTCAAGAGTTGAAAGAGCAATTCCATAGTTTTTTTTTCCTCCTTGAAGTCAAGAGAAATTTTTGGTTGAATGATTATGCATACAGGGATAAACCTCCTCATACTTAACATTTTTCATGAGTTATTCCCAAATTCCCGGTCATTTTTCCATTAAATATGCTCACTTCCCCCTGTTGCATAATCATTCTGGTTATACCTTCTTGATCTTTTGTTCTTGGTTTGTGAAACCATACATTCTGAGTTCTTAATCTATTGCAAACAGATTTCCATGTGGAGTCGCCAGTTTGTTGATGATAAAAATTGGAACAAGGATTCCACCCACAAAGTATTTCTAAAGCCAATTATTTAAACTATGCTAATGATATATAATACTAGTAGGTGGGACCCCCTTGTAGACTGGAGGCTTAGAGATAGTCTTATCACACATTTTATGTTGTTGTTTCGATGTTTCTGATAGGTTTCTACATGAGTGATGATGAACAATTGGCATTGTTTGTGACATAATGACAGATGGATAATGGATTTGATGTGTTGATTTTGTTATTCTAATCTATAAAAATCCATGTTATGAATGGCCTATATTTACTGTTATTACATTACTATTTTTTCCATGATCCATTACCTGTTACACCTGTACAAGACATGTGTTCATAAAAACAAGAAAAAAGAGCAATAGAAAGGGATTTATGAAAAAGATACAAGAAATGGAACTATACTATACTATGATATACTATGTGAAAATGAAATAAAACGGAATTAATGTTAGTCCTAACTAGCAATGTTAGTGGCTATACAATTTATGTTGAGTTATATTGGGAGCATTTGATATATGTTATGGTATGGTTTTGGAAATGGTTAATATGGATTTGGGTGGCACAATTGGCAAGCAATATGTGCAAGTTTTGATGCATGGAATTAATGGCATGGGATTAATGGTATTGTTTTGGTTGGTTATCATCTACTACAAAATTGAATGGAGTGGAGGATGGAAGCGACGTGCAGTAAATGCACGTCACTCCATACTTCTTCCACCGGACCGTCCCCCTAGCATGGTTATTGTTCATTTGGTTTTGTTGTGGTTAAGATCCAAGATTTAGGCGTGGAAGGAACTACTCGACCAACTCGCAATTTTAAATCCATTGGTTGCAGGTACGGTTCTTTTCGCCCATCCATGAATTCTCTCTGTGTATGAAATGAATGTTGGCTCAATAATGTGTTGGTTTTCTTTTCACCCATCCATGAATTCTCTTTGTGTATGAAATGAACGTTGGCTCAATAATGTGTTGGTTTGTGTTTTCCTGAGATTGGTAACTGTGTAAACGTGTGGGTGTTTTCTTTGGAATGATTGTGTGTGTTATTCGTTTCAAATGGAAAAATTGATGGTTAAACTTGGGATTTCGTTGGTTGTTCTGCATGGTGGAAATTGTGATGGATCACTATTGTTTTCAGTAGTTATGGGTATTTTTTGGAGGGCTTCTCTCTGTTTAGCCTTGTCGACCGCCTCCTCACAATTAATGGTAACCATACCCAGTTCTATTAGTTTGTTATGGTGTTGTTGTGTATGTTTTGAACTCCTTTTGGTCACTGTGTATCCTCCAGAGCCATGTTCGTGGATTTTTCACCTAGTCATGGGATTATTTTTTCGTATTGGCATTAGAACAACTGGTTATGGGGTGGCCATTATGCCAAGAAGTATGCTTTAGGATTGTTGGTAGTACCTCGGGTCTGCATTTCCATCAACATTGTTATAATTGGTTTGGCTATTGGGAAAAACGTGAGGGTTATGCCTCTGTACGTTCTTGGTATTGGTTTCTGTCTAGTGAGAAATCTCTCCTCCTCTACATCATTGCCTACCCTACCTAGTGTTGAACTGTCACACTATTTTACAAGCTAAGAGTTATAAAAGCTTGTGGTTCCACCGTGCTTGTTTCGAAGGTTTCCCACCTACTGTTGATATGGTCGACCTCCAGTCTCTCTGTGTTTGGTGACCGAGTGAACCCTTGATTATTTCTTATGTTCATGGTTACAGAGCTCGATTTTGATAAACTCAACCAGACACACTCTTGTAGGGTATATTGTTGACTATCATAAGTTGGTTGGGTGGTTTGACAGTGGCTTTGATTATCGTCTTGTCTCTGTTTGATTAGGTTTTTGAAAAGTTGTAATTGGGAATGAGGATTGGTATACAGTCGCTGCCTCCTTTTTTTCTGACACTTGAATCGATAACACAACTAGTTTTTTTATTAAATTGGTTGATTGGGAGTGAGCGGTACTGTACAATCACAGGGATGCCTCTTTTCATTATGCCTTGTGATGCATACCTCCCTTCTATCCTAAGGTTTGCGCGACCTCCTAGTCTAGGATCGATCAAGAAACCGAGTCTGACTGACTCTTTAGCCCCTCAAGAACCTCAATTCCACTTAGCAGTGCCTTCTTTCCCATAAATCGCAAGTTATATGGAACCCGCAACTTTCTCCTTAACACCTTTAAGCTTTATTGAAATTAGGCACTAGCTCTCCTGGTTAATCCCCTTCCTCTTTGTGACTAAGGTTGTGACCATTCGCCTACTTGAAAGGCGCATCAGGATTTTGCGGTTTGCGATTTTGCACTTTGCGAATAGTCTCCCTTGACAATCAATGTTCCAGATCTCTCCTCAATCTGACGACTCATATTAAATCATGATTTCACTTATCGCAAGTTCTTAGACCTCTTGCCTCTAACTTTCTGAATCACGAAATCCTGACAAGGCCAGATATACGGTTCAACTCCCTCCTTCGATCAATGACTATGATCGTTTTGTGACTTCGCATTTCATGAGTTCTTATGACTCTTACCTCTTATTTCCTAAGTTGCGAAATCTTGACAAGGTCAGATCTATGGTTCAACTCTCTCCTTTTATCAACAATTGTGATCAAATCATGATTTCGCGTTTTGTGAGTCCTTGTATCTCTACCTTTAACTTCTTTAAGTCACGAGTCAACAAAATTTTGATCTCTCTCCATGTGTCCTCCTTGACAATGAATGACCTCGATGATTTCGGAATGATCAATGTCTGTGATCATTTCATGAGTTTCATGAGTCTGATTCTCCTATACACTTCCAAAGCTTTAAGGATAGTGCACTTTACCTTGATCGAACGGCTACAATCCTTTTGTGCACAGATCAGACGGATAAGATCCTTTCTCTGACTGTTAGATCGAATGGTTGAGACCTTTTCTTTGTGCTTAGATCGGACAACTAAGATATTTTTTTTTCATTCACTCCTCATTGTCTCGACGTTGATCAGATGGTCCAAATATTTTCCCCTGAGATTAAACTTTCTTCTAACTTCAAATATTTTTGAAATATTTGAAGGCTTCAACCTTTATCCTTCCTGCGAGTACATTTCTTGGATCTCGTTCGCACTTCTTGGAAACTGCTACCCCTCCTGAGCTTGATCTACTCAAAGATTTCGATCGCCCAAGCACTTCTTCCTCTTCTGAGAAATTCGTCAAACTCAGATCCAAAGATTCTTGAAAATAATTCTTTCCTGCCTTCCTGGCATTCCTCTGTTCCCGTCCTTTGACTTCTTTATGAAGTTTCTTCAAATCTTCATCGAATTGTAGACATGTGCACTCTTTGCAACAAATATTTACCCAAGATTTTATTTATTACGACGACTGTGCACACCTTGCAGCAGTCACTTTACACTTCCTGCAGAGAAACCTTACATTGTTCCTTTTGAGATTACGAATCGAGACAGACTTTGTCGACGCACTCCTTGTGGACTGAATTATGGATTGTGCACTCCTTCGAGCAGATTCTTACATAATATCTGGATTCTTGCGGATGACGGTGCACTCCTTGCAGCAGTCACCTTGCACTCCTTGCAACGGAAATATTACGCTATTTCTCCTAAGCTTTACGAGTTGAAACAGACCCCGTCAATGCACTCCTTGTGGACTATGTGCACACCTTGCACTGGCTCATGAAGAAAAGCGATTTTTAATTTTATGCAAGCATTTCAAAGCTACATACACTCACAGAAAGATTCATTCATTCTTGAAAAGATTAACAACAAGAACAGGGAAATTGTAAACAATATTCACACCATACATTGGATCAATTTTCCTCTGTTATCTTCATTGAAAATCAAGAAAATGGTTACATCAAAAACCAAAGAAACAAATACTGGTCACAAGCTCCTACTTGCTCATAATTATCATAACCCTCTTTAGGACATACAAAACCTCTCTTTATACAAAAGAAACAAACTAGCTGCTACCTAATTATGATTACATCGAGACTAGGGTTAAACTCTCAGGTCATGCGTGCTCATTTTTGTCTACGTGTGTGATCTTTCCTTTTTCTATTTCTATCAGCTGCTAAAGATCTACAGTATCAGCTCATATTCGAGGTTCTGAATTGGTCCTCAGGTGTTGAGTTGTCCTGCCACGTGTACTTGCTGACGATGCTCCTACATCATACTCCCCTGGGAAAAATTTCATGGACTCCAGTTAATGATCTCCTGCACTGAATTTCCATTCTTTTGGATATCATCTTCACTCTCCAAACTTCCATATTCTATTGGGTATCCCTTACACTAGACTAGATACTCAAGATAGGTCTTCCTTTGGGTCTTCTTACCAATCCTTTGATCAACGATCTTTTTCATCTGTGGTTTTTTGGCTACAGGCATTTGTCTCTCCCACTGAATCTTCTCTTGATCTATTGATCCCTCTATGTCATCCCTCCTGTAAGGATACAGGTTTGAAACGTTGAATATGGGCGATATTCCCACATCATATGGAAGCTTGATCTGATAGGATTTTTCATCAAAATTCCTCAATAAGTTTCCCAAACTTCTGCTTACCACCTCAATCTGTCCATTTGTCTGAGGGTGATAAGATGAGCTGAAGGACAAATCTATCCCCAAATTTTTCCACCGTGTTCTCCAAAAATAACCAATCATTTTTGTGTCTCTTTCTAAGACAATGCTTTTGGGTAGGCCATGAAGTATCACAACTTCCTTAAAGAAAATATTTGCAACATGTTTTGCATCACTGGTCTTTTGGCATGGGATAAAGTGTGCCATCCTTGAAAATCTATCCACCACCACAAATATGGGATCATCCTCTTTGTGTTTTTGGTAGTCCCAACACAAAATCCATCCTTGAACAATTGATTTCCATTGAAAAACAATCCCTCTTGAATCATATACCCCATGGCTAGGAAAATCATGATCTCTTGCTGATGGATCCCTCTGTTATGTTGTTGAGATCCTCCAGGGTCCCATACTTTCTTTTGGAGTTGTTCATCTGCTCCTTTTCCTTGCTACTTCTTTTGTTGCTGTTGTTGTTTCTTCTTTGCTACTATGGCAAGTCCTCCTCTGTTCAGCCTCCTCCTACTGATAGGTTCTTGTGCTGACCCAAACATCAGACTTATGATTTCTTTGATCATCTCGTCCAGTTGCTAAACTGGTTGGTCCTTATTTTGCAAACTGCTCTGCTGCACTTCTTCCTTGTCAATGGTTAGATTAACCTGATATCCCTTGATGCTTGCATCTCCTGTGGCCTTAGCTTTCCATCCTACTAGAGACTCCAATTTTTCAGTCTCATCACTGATATGTTGCTCAACTTCTTCCTCTGACAGATTGGCTTCTGTCATCTCCTCTTGTGTTGGTTCAACTCCAACTTCTTCCATATTCTACCCAGGTTGGTATACTCCTCTACCTGTTTCCAATTTTATCTGTTGGATATGCCTACTCTGCATATCTATCCTCCTTTCCAGGGATTCCAATTCCTCATACAGCTCAACAAAATCTATGTTTCCTACCTCCTCTTCTGTTGCATGCTCCAATGTTGCAGTTATCTCCCTTTCAGCTTCCTGGCTGAAACTTTTGAGCAATTTTGTTTAATGTTCTCCTCCTGAAATCTACATGACTATCTTCTGGAAGCCATCCCTTGGGTTTGTATTGTTCAACCAATCCCCCAACATATTCATCTCTTGCTCCCATTGAGTGAGCAATTAATCTAAATTCTCCTCTTTTTCTGTTGGGGAAGACATCAATATCTACTCCTTCTCCTCATCTTTGACAGTCCTTGTTGGTTGTGTTTTTTCTGTTGCACCTGCATCACAGACACAATTAGATTTAAAATCATTCATCCCCATGGCATCCTTCTTGGATTCTTGTTGCACTACCTCATCACGTGAAACTCTTGTATTAGTCTCTGTTGGACTATTTGGCAGGAATATTTGAATTCCCCAACTATCAGAACACACCATTGATCCTCCTCCGCTGTGATGGGAGTATTTAACTTCTCATCATCTTCATTCACATGGTCTGCAAACCCACATGAATCTTTAGCTATCAGCACTCCTTGCTGATATGAACTCTCAGTTGAGTTCATCTCTTCTCCCTTGCCCACCTGGCACTCTGGGATTCCTCCTCTGCCCACCTGGTAGTCTATGAGATCCAATGATCCCCTTTCATTGCCCACCTGAAAACTTGAACTTCCATCACTACCCTTCTGTTAGTCTATGAGATCATCCACTGATCTCCTTCCATTGCCCACCTGGAAACTTGAAAGTTTACTTCTACCCTCCTGGTAGTTTATGAGACCTGTAACTGATATCCCTTCCTCATAACTGAGGTTTTCTCCAACTTCTAGCTCAGAAATGAAAACCAAATCTTCCTCTGTGTCACTGAGGTTTTCATCATACCTCAACCACTTCCTCAACTCTTGTTGTTTTTTTTTGTCCAACAACCTTCAGGCAGGCCATTTTTATTTCCTCTTCAAAGGCCATTCGTATGGCCAACATGTCTGTGTCTCCTGCTGTATCTTCAATGTCAATTGTTCCATTCTCTCTCTTATCTCAGCGATTTCCTCATCAATTTCTTCTTTACTTTTCTTCTGGTGGTCTCCTCTTTGACCACGCTCATGGCCTTCAGTAACCATCTTTTATGTCTTCAACCCTCCTGGCTATCTACCATTTTCTGCACACCATGCAACCATCTTTACAGAGTATCATTACTCTGTCTTCCTTCACCTGTTGTTCACAAGTGAACTTCAAATTATGATACCATTTGATGTCATCAGATTATCACTATTTTCCTTTCCACCTTTTCCTACAATCTCCAGACATAATCCAGTTCTTGATACTACTCGTCGTAGTCAGACTGTATTTTCTATCTCCTTCGCCTGAAATCTATAGACAAAATCCACTTTGATACCTCTTGATGGTATGAGACTATATTCTTTATCTCTTTCCCTCTTTCTCTTTCTCCTGAAATATACAGACGAAAATTTCAACTATGATACCACTTGATGGTATCAAAGTATTCTCTTTATCTACCCTCTACTAAAGAAATTTAAAATATGAGCTCTAATACCACTTGATAGTATCAGAGTATCTCTTGTCACTGTCTCTCCTTTTTTTTTTGACTACAAACAAAATTTTATCTTTGATACTACTTGATGCAGACCCCCCTTCTATCCTAAGGGTTTCCCAACCTCTCGGTCTAGGATCGATCAAGAAACCGAGTCTCACTAACTCTTCGACCCCTCAAGAACCTAAATTCCACTTAATAGTGCCTTCGTTTCCTTAAAGCGCAAGTTATATGGAACCTACGGCTTTCTCCTTAACGCCTTTAAGATTTAGTGAAATTAGGCACTAGCTCTCCTGGTTAATCCCCTTCCTCTACGTGACCAAAGTTGTGACCAGTCGCCTACTCAAAAGGCACACCGTGATTTCACGTTTTGTGAGTTCACACTTTGAGAATCGTCTCCCTAGACAATCAACGGTCCAGATCTCTCCTCGATATGACGACTTAGATTAAATCATGATTTCATGTATCGCAAGTTCTCATAACTCTTGCCTCTGATTTCCCTAATCACAAAATCCTGACAAGGCCAGATATACAGTTCAGCTCCCTCCTTTGATCAACGACTTTGACTGTTTCGTGATTTCGCATTTCGTGAGTTCTTGTGACTCTTACCTCTGATTTCCCGAGTCACGAAATCCCGACAAGGTTGGATCTACGGTTCAATTCTCTGCTTTGATCAACGATTGTGATCAAATCATGATTTTGCATTTCACAAGTCCTTGTAGCTCTGCCTTTGAATTCCTTAATTCATGAGTCAACGAAATCCTAATCTCTCACCACGTGTCCTCCTTGACAACGGACGACCTTGATTATTTTGGTATGATCAACGGATGTGATCGTTTCACGAATTTCGTGAGTTCGATTCTCCTGTATGTTGTAATTACTAAGACAACTGAGAGGGGGGGGTGAATCAGTTGTTACTATGCTTAAACAATTTTAACAATCAAACCATTTTTAATCTTTCTCCAAGTGACCATCAATATTATACTACATATGAAAAACATAAATAATAACATCACTCACACATAAGATATACAAAGAGACAAATTTTCACGAGGAAACCAATAAAGGGAGAAAACCTCTTCTTCTTCGAAATGATAGGTAGTCTTTTAAGTTCTGTACATCATATATAATTGAGAACCAACTCAATGTGAGGCTACTACCTCTATTTTACAAGTTACTACTCGTTGAGAGCACCAACTCTCTTGTTTCTCTAGCACCCACTAGAAGGAAGCACCGACTCCCTAGTTTCTCTAGCACCCACTAGAAGGAAGCACCAACTTCCTGGTTTCTCTAGCACCCACTAGAAGGAAGAAA
>JASDQU010739852.1:71660-82664 GCA_032191745.1 Picea mariana
ATTTCTTCATTGTTATTGTGAGCTCACATGTGTTGTCTTGTTTCTCTTCACATGTTGTTTTCCTTTGATGCAATTTTCCATTTCCAAGTTAATTTCATTTATCCAATTTAATTCCAGTCGTGTGTTTCATCAATTCAATTCCAAGTCATGTGTTTTAGCTTCTCACATTTGATTAATGATTCAATTCCAATTGTAGCTTCAACATTATATTAGGTTAAATTAGATTCAATACTGCATATACTGTGCATGTGATTCATAAGTTTACAAATTCCTTGGGTTGACAATTTAAATGATTGGGCATTTATTAAACAACAATATTTACCACTAACATTTTGGTTTCATTGCCGGGGATGTGCTAAATGGATTGAGGTCTAGGTAGGTATGTTTTATTTTAAATTACACAGCTTGGGGGAGGAGAAATAATAAGACGAGAGGTAAGAACCTGCTCGACCACTATAGTGAGTTTTCTCCAAATCCTTGATTGTTCAATTTCTGCAAGTGTGATTTAAATTCCTGCAAGTGTGAATTTCAATTTATGCAAGAGTGTTTAATTTATGCAAGTGTGATTTACTGTTTCAATAAGAGCATTTGATTTCCACAACTATGAAGAGTAATTGTTTTTTTTTTAAGAAAGAGTGTTTTTATTTAAGTTTTTCATTTAGATTTCAGTTTTGGGGTTTTGTACGAATCTATTTAACGGGATGGTATAACAATGATTTTAAGCTTGAAACAACTCACTGAGATCCTAGAAAAAGTCGGGATCTCCTCTTCTCTAGAAGAGGAGATCTTGACAGTAACTGAAAGCTTAATTACTCCTCTAGAGGAAAATGAAGAATCAACATTCCAAGAATCCTCCATATCTGACAGAGAATAATTATTAGAGAAAGACATAGAGGAAGACGAAGAGGAGTTACAACATGATCTGAAGGAGGGAAATCATAACTACGAAAGGCTTATTGAACAATGGTTCCAAGTAAGGATTAGGTTAGATCAAAGTTTTTGTTTTTATTTAGTTAATTCAGGGTTACATCAATGAAATTTTCTTATTTTTGTATGTTCTAGATTACATTTTGCAAAATTGAAAATGACTATATTCTTATTATTGTTATGTGTATGGTTACATTGGATATTTGACTATACTTAATTAATTTCTAACTTCCAATTAGAGTAGAGTAGTTAGGTTCAAAGGAATAAAACATTTTAGTTTTAGTTTTGAATAAGTATGCTCTCCTCCTATGCTTCGTGTGATCTCAAGGATCAGAAAGTCGAATGTGTTGAAAATACTACGACAAATGAGAGGGGGGGGGGAGTGAATTAGGTGTTACTATTCTTAAACAATTTATGACTATTCAAACAATTTTAAATCTCTTCCAAGTGACCATCAATATTATACAACATATGAACAACATGAATAATGAATATCAGTCACACATAAGATATACACAGAGACAAATTTTCATGAGGAAACCAATAAAGGGAGAAAACCTCTTCTTCCTCGAATGATAGACAGTCTTTTAAGTTTCGTGCATCATCAATGTTTGAGCACCTACTCAAAGTGAGGCTACTACCTCTGTTTTACAAACTCCAACTTGTTGAGAGCACCAACTCTCTGGCTTTTCTAGCACCCACTAAAAGGAAGCACCAACTCCCTTAGTGTTCCAGCACCAACTGGATGGAAGAACATACTTCCACTTATACAAGAACCAACTTGTATACATAAACTATTTGTTTTCCCAAGCATCACCCTGCCACCCTGTTTTTCTAGCCACAACCATATGAAAGCTCCAACTTTCAGTATTCAAGCACCAACTTGAATAACAAAGGACTACATTCCTCCCTAGAACCACCCAACCTCCCTGATAATAAATAAATGATTGAATAACCAACAATACATGTGTTTCAATTCTTACCACTTCTTCTTTGTTCTGCAATTCTTCTCTGTTTTTTTCTGTTCTGCAAATCTTCTCTGCTTCTATCTGTTCTGTAGTTCTTCTCTGCTTCAAACTGTTCTACAATTCTAATCTAACTTCTATCTATTCAGCATCTCTGAGATTTATGCCACACTATGCATACTGTAATTTTACCTTTCTTACAGTTCAACTCATTTTTCCATTTCAAATAGCCAAACTACCACAGTCATTGCGTTTCCATTTTATCCTATACCACCTATTCATTTACACCTTGAATCTCTAAGAAAATGCATCAGCAACTGAATCGCCAAACGTCCAAGAATTATGATTATGTTCTGCTAACTGAATCGTAACTGATCAATTAACTGTGAAGTGCAACATTAGACCTTTGATCATATTTCCAATTAATCAACATCGTTGGATTAATTCTACAGGGTCTCACATTTATCTCATATGCCCACTGGTTGTGACCGAATACTAAATAGAATTGATTTCACGATTTCACATTTCGGCATTCTTTTGATGAAGGGTCTCGACTCTCCATGTCGTGATTGCCAAAATAGAGCTTGGCTGCGCTAACTCCTCCCTCCGACTCTCAACGATGTGGCCATGCACTATGACCACTCACCAATCAAATGAGCTCTTCGTGATTTTTCACTTTTTTCATGAGTCTCCTTGACACCTCCAACTCCCAGCATTCGAAACTTCGAAATGCAGCGAGATCAATGGTCCACACTCTCCCTTGGTCAGCAACTTAGATTGAATCATGTTTTTGCATTTCACAATTTCAAAGGATANTGGTCATAAATAAATGATTGAATAATCAACAATACATGTGTTTCAATTCTTACCACTTCTTCTTTTTTCTGCAATTCTTCTCTGCTTTTATCCGTTCTGCAAATATTCTCTGCTTCTATCTGTTCTGCAGTTCTTCTCTACTTCAAACTGTTCTACAATTCTGATCTAACTTCTATCTGTTCAGCGTCTCTGAGATTTATGCCACACTATGCATACTGTAATTTTACCTTTCTTACAGTTCAACTCATTTTTCCAGTTCAAATAGCCAAACTACCACAGTCATTGCGTTTCCATTTTATCCTATACCACCTATTCATTTACACCTTGAATCTCTAAGAAAATGCATCAACAACTGAATCGCCAAACATCCAAGAATTATGATTATGTTCTGCTAACTGAATCGTAACTGATCAATTAACTGTGAAGTGCAACATTAGACCTTTGATCATATTCCCAATTAATCAACATTGTTGGATTAATTTTGCAGGGTCTCACATTTATCTCATATGCCCACTGGTTGTGACCGAATACTAAATAGAATTGATTTCTCGATTTCACATTTCGGCATTCTTTTGATGAAGGGTCTCGACTCTCCATGTCGCGATCGCCAAAATAGAGCTTGGCTTCACTAAATCCTCCCTCCGACTCTCAACGATGTGGCCATGCACTATGACCACTCACCAATCAAATGAGCTCTTCGTGATTTTTCACTTTTTTCATGAGTCTCCTTGACACCTCCAACTCCCGGCATCCGAAACTACGAAATGCAGCGAGATCAATGGTCCACACTCTCCCTTGGTCAATGAATTAGATTGAATCATGTTTTTTCATTTCGCAATTTGAAAGGATAGAGCTCCTCCTTCCTTTTACTTTCTAGTCAGCAAAAAGCTGACCTCTCGCCACGTGTAGTCTGCATCCAACGGTCCATGACCCTCGATCCAAGGGTTCAGATCAATCCTCGATCCGACGACCGAGATTATTTTGGGATATCGCATATCATGAGTTCCCACACCATGCTTTGTTAAATCCTCCAATGTGCAAGTCAACGAAATTATAATCGCTTGCCATGTTTCATCCTCGATGATGGACGGTCCTCCTGCTATCAAGACTTTGTAAGCCCGCTTCATCTTGTACTTAAAGATTGTGCTCCTTCTTCTAGATCCAATGATGGTCGGTCCTCACGCTCAGATCCAACATCTGATATTTGTTCTCCTCTTTTGTGCATTCCTCCTATTTTTAGTCATATCTGACGGTCATCGAGAATTATGAATGCATGATCCAATGATCATTGTTGATCTTCACTGTTAATCTTTCCATGCCATTATCACTACCCTGAGGATTTTGCTGATCCCTCCATCAAGTCGCTGCATTTCTAATCGTGTTTATCTCGCCATCAATGAAAAACACGCTGCCTACATATTCTTTCTGTAAATATGCCAACAAATTCCTCCTTTGGCATTGATGGAAACCTTGACCTTGAAGAACCTGAAGAACTACACTCTACACTCTCTGCCTGGACTGCTACTCTGCGTGATGAACATGCAACCAAACATACCACTGTAGCATCCTTACCACACTACTTACCACACTTTTTCTGCCCCTTTGACATCAATGTCAAAGAAGAAACACAATCCCCATGAACTGTTGGAATAAATCTCGAAGGTATTAGGTATGTGACAATCACATACTCCCCCTGACAAGGTGAACAGATTAGACAAAAGAAGATATAACCCCCAACTTCTGACGTATATATCCAAAAGGTGTTGATGCTAATGGTTTAGTAAAGATATCAGCTATATGTTCTGTGGAAGGAATATAATTCAGCTGAACAACTCTATTTGTAACCTTCTTTCTGAGAAAATGATATTTGATTGGAATATGCTTAGTCTTGGAATGAAGAACATGATTCTTGGAGACACTAATGGCACTGGTGTTATCACAGTGAATTGGAATCAGATCAATATAATTTACCTTCAAGTCTGCAAGAGTTTGGATCATCCATAAAATTTGAGTGCAACAAGTAGTAGCAGCAATGTACTCTACCTCTATAGTTGATAAGGAAATAGATCCCTGCTTCTTACTAATCCATGCTACCAACAAGTCACCCAGGAAGAATGCACCTCCACTGGTGCTCTTTCTCTCATCCACGCAATTTGCCCAATCAACATCTGAATAAGCAATTAAATGGATATTCTGAATTCTAGGATACCACAAACCATAAGTCATTGTGCCCTTCAAGTATTTGAAATTTCTTTTTTACAGGTACTAAATGACTATGTTTAGGAGCAGACTGATAACAACCTACCATTCCTACATCTTACATTATATCGGGATGAGATGTTGTGATGTATAAAAGACTGCCTATCATTGATCGATATGTCCCTTGGTCAACATCAGGTGAAATATCATCTTCACTGAGTTTACAACCGACCACCATAGGTGTACTAACAAGAGAATAATCTTCCATCTGGAACTTCTTCAACATCTCTTTCAGATATGTTTCTTGAGTGATAAATATTCTTGTAGAGCTTTTATGTACTTGTAAACCAAGAAAGTATGACAGTTCGCCTATCATGGACATATCAAACTCTATTTGCATATATTTAGCAAACCATTGAATAGAGGAATCATTAGTACAACCAAGAATAATGTCATCTACATAAACCAAAAAAACTAGTAAATCATGACCTTCAAACTTGATGTAGAGATTGATGTCAACAATACATTTCTTGAAGCCTTTGTCTTGTAAAAATTTGTCCAGTCTATAATACCAAGCTTGTGGTGGTTGTTTCAGTCCATATAAAGCCTTCTTCAAGTTACAAACATAATCAGGTTTTTCTATCAATGAGAATCCTTCAGGTTGCTCCATATATACTTGTTCCTCTAGATCTCCATTAAGAAATGCTGACGTAACATCCATCTGATAAACTTTAATGTTATTATGACATGAATATGCAAGAAACATTTTAATGGCTTCCAATATTGTCACTGGTGCAAAAGTTTCATCAAAATCCCAAACTTCAACTTGTGCATACCCTTTATAGACCAATCTGGATTTATTTCTAACAACTTGTCCTTTTTCATTCATTTATTCTTGAACATGCATTTAGAACCTATTACATTCTTATCTTCAGGTCTAGGAACAAGCTCCCAAGTATTGTTTTTTTCAATCTGATCAAGCTCTTCATTCATAGCTCTAATCCAATCATCACGGTTGTTGGCTTCATCAAAAGTTTTAGGTTCAATCATAGATAGAAAAGCAATCTGAGATTGTTCTGTGTATTTAACTAATTTCCTTCTTATCTCCACTCCTTTGTTTATATCTCCAATTATCTGATTTTCAGGATGATTCTTTCTAACAATTGTGAGAGGTGATTTTGTTTGTTTCTACTGATTTGCGTCAGCCTAAGTATTTGTATCTTCATCCAATTCAGATTCTTCTCTTTCTGATCCTTGGACCTGTTCATCTTCATCTTCAACTATTTCTTCTGTGCTTGGTTCAACACTGATTACATTTCTAATTGGTACTTCTTTACCAACTTTTATGTCGATACAATCAACCAATTTATGTAGCCTCTTATTGTAGCATCTGCATCCTTTACTGTTTGTAGCATAACCTAAGAAGATACCTTCATCATCCCTATCATCATATTTGCCAATATTTTCATCATTATTCTTGATATAACATTTACTCCCAAAGAATTTAAAATGCTTGATTGAAGCAGGTCTTCCAAACCATAGTTTATAAGGAGTTTTGTCACTGCGTGGCATGAGATGAGCCTTGTTAAGGATATGAACAGTTGTATGAATCTCTTCCACCCAATATGTGCGAGAAATATTCCTTTCATTCATCATTGATATTGCTATTTGCTGAACTGATCTATTTTGTCTCTCAACTACTCCATTTTTCTATGGAGTCCTTTGAATAGTGTATTCTCGTTTGATTCCATGTTTATCACAAAAATATTTCAAGTTCTGTGAAATAAACTCTCCTCCTCTATCATACCTTACTTCCTTCAATCTTTTTCCTGTTTGATTTTCAGTCAGAGCCTTAAACACTTTGAATTTTTCAAATGCTTCATATTTTTCCTTCAAAAAGGAAACCCATGTTAGTCTGGAATAATCATCAATAATCAACATAAAATAGTTTTCTTTTCCTGTAACTTCTTTTCTTGATGGTCCACATAAATCCATATGTACTAACTGGAGAGGTTTTTTTGTTGAAGGAAAGTTTTTTTATTTGAACCGTGTCTGAGTAAGCTTCCTATCTAGCATGGTTTACAAACAGAGTCATATGACTTAGATATATTTGGAATATCCTTTACTGCACCACTGTTTCTAAGGTTGATTATATGATCAAAATTTAAGTGTCCAAGTCTCTTATGCCATAACCAACTTTCATCATACTTGATTAAATGGCATTCTTCTTTTTCTTCTTTTAACACATAAACATTGATTTTTGTTCTTATCCCTTTTGCAACCAACTGTCCTGAATTCACAAACATTATTTTACAATCTTTAGAAGTAAAAACAACTTCACATCCTCGATCAAAGACTTGACTGACACTAAGCATATTATGTTTCAAACATCTACAAATAACACATCTTGAGCTTTTCCTTTGCCATTGCTCAGACTTACCATTCCTTTACCTTTTATTTTTTCTGGTGCATCATTTCCAGAAGTTACTTTTGTCTCCAGTAATATGTTTGGAACATCCACTGTCAATATACCAGGGATTATTTTGTCTTTGGGATGATAACAATAATCCACACTGGTCATCTTCTTTCTTCTTCCAAACCTTGAAATTTTCAGCAGTAAGATTCAGATATGGCTTATATTTCCTTAAGCGACAGTCTACAACTTTATGTCCATAATTAGGGCAGTTGTAACATTCGGGTTCACTGAATAACAGATCATAACAATTTTTATGCTCATAACTGTTGTTATGTTTCACCTGTGTCCTTCTCCCAATCATCGCATGATTTATAGTCTGTGATTGTTTGTTGCTTGGCTGTCTCAATATTTGTGGTGGAAGATAATTATTCCTTGAATAACTTGATTGCTCATATCTAAATCTTAAAGAACAAGTTATAGCTTTGTGACCAAAGTTAGAACAGAAAAAACAATATCCATAGAAAAATCCTTTGTACTTGGAAAAAGACTGTCATCTTTGAGTGGGTCAATTTCTTCCATGCTGATAGTTTCTCTAATCTATAGATTCAGTGCTGATACTTTTTCTTTCATACCTTCTTGGTGGATGATTTTCTTTCTTTTTTTCTGCAGAGTGGTTGTTGTCAACGATTGTAGATTTGACAAACTTGATGGGTTATGTATTTCTTGGATGATCACTACTTGATCCTTCTTCATATCCCAAGCCATGTTTGAACTTTTGTTTCCTTTGTTGATTTAGAATGGAAGTTAATTCTTCTGAAGCTTTAATACTTGAAAGATTTTGGTGATACAATGCATTAAACTTCTCCATTTCTTTTATGGTTTTTACTATCTCTTCTTCTGAGGCTTCACACCTCGCTTTCTTCTCTGATAACTATTGTTTCAGAATGTCTTCTATTTTATTTGCCTCTTCTAACTCCACTTTTAGTAGAGCAAAGTCTTCATAAAGTTTTATATCATTCATTTTAAACTGCACCAACAATTGTTTTTGTTTTCTCTTCTTACATTTGAGTCTGTCAATTTCTTCCAAAGCATTGATTAATTTACCTTCCATATCCACCACATCTTTTTCATCATCCATTTCACCTCCTGAATGTTCATCACCAATATCTCACGTAGCCATAAGCATAAAATCATTCACTTTGTCTTCACAGGATGAATCACTAACTATGTCTTCTCAGGAGTTGTCATTGTTTGCACACAAACTTTTCTTTTTACTATATTTCTTAAATTTTAGTTCCTTTCATCATCAGAGTTCTAATCCTTTTTCTAGTGAGGACACTTAGATGAAAAATGACCTATCTTACCAAAGTTAAAACATTTGAAAGGGAGCTTCCCTTGATATTTTTTCGATCCTTTCTTTAACCTTCTCACAAATTTTTCCTCAATATCATCTAATTATGAATCAGTATTCCTGTCTGCTTTAAAATATGCTTCTCTAGTAATGGATTTATCTTTGCTAATTCACATTTCATATGCAATTAGAGTTCCTAGGAGTTGATCAATGGACAAAGTCTTGAGATCATTAAGTTCTTCTATTGCAGAGACTTTTGGATGAAATTTATCAAGCAAAGATCTTAAAATCTTCTGAACTAAGAAGGATTCTTCAATTTTCTCACCAAGACCCTTCATGGCATTCACAAGATCTTCAACTCTTAAAAAATACTTGCTATCTGTTTCATCTTCATTCATCTTTAGTTGTTTAAGTCTCAATCTATATGTTTGAATTTTGGCATCTTTTACTTTCTCATTTCCTTCATAACTATTAATAAGTTTATAGATCTACCTTTAAATAAAGGAACCGACTCTGATACCAATTGTTGAAAATACTAAGACAACTGAGAGGGGGGGGGAGTGAATTAGTTTTTATTGTGCTTAAACAATTTATGACTATTCAAACAATTTTTAATCTCTTCCAATTGACCATCAATAATATACAGCATATGAACAACCTGAATAATGAACATCACTCACACATAAGATATACACAGAGATAGATTTTCATGAGGAAACCCATAAAGAGAGAAAACAGCTTCTTCTTCGAATGATAGGTAGTCTTTTAAGTTCTGTACATCATCAATGTTTGAGCACCAACTCAAAGTGAGGCTACTACCTCTGTTTTACAAGCTCCAACTTGTTGAGAACCAACTCTCTGGTTTCTCTAGCACCCACTAGAAAGAAGCACCAACTCCTTGAGTGTTCCAACACCAACTGGATGGAAGCACCTACTTCCACTTATACAAGAATCAACTTGTATACAAAAAACTCTGTGTTTTCCCAGACATCACCCTGCCACCCTGTTTTTCTAGCCACGACCAGATGAAAGTTCCAACTTTCAGTATTCAAGCACGAACTTGAATAACAGAGGAATATAGTCCTCCCTAGCACCAGCCAACCTCCTTGATCATAAATAAATGATTTAATAACCAACAATACAGGTGTTTCAATTCTTACCACTTCTTCTCTGTTCTACAATTATTCTCCGTTTTTATCTGTTCTGCCTTCTATCTGTTCTGCAGTTTCGCTCTGCTTCAAACTGTTCTGCAATTCTGCTCTAACTTCTGTTTGTTCAACATCTCTGAGTTTCATCTCACACTATGCATACTATAATTTTACCTTTCTTATAGTTCAACTCATTTTTCCAGTTCGAACAACCAAACTACCATAGTCATTGTGTTTCCATTTTATCCTATACCACCTATTTAGTTACACCTTGAATCTCCAAGAAAACACATTAGCAATTGAATCACCAAATGTCCAAGAACTATGATTAAGTTCTACTAACTGAATCGTAATTGATCAATTAACTGTGAATTGCAACACTATCCCTTCGATCATATTCCAAATTAATCTACACCATTGGATTAATTCCGCAGGGTCTCGCGTTTATCTCATATGCCCACTGGTTGTGACCGAACTCTAAGCAAAATTGATTTCACGATTTCGCATTTCATCATTATTTTGATGAAGGGTGTCGACTCTCCATGTTATGATCGCCGAAATAGAGCTTGGATGCACTAGCTCCTCCCTCTAGCTCTCGACAATGTGACCATGCGCTGTGACCACTCGCCAATCAAACGAGCTCTTCGTGATTTCACACTTTTGTCGTGAGTCTCCTTGACTCCTCCAACTCTCAGTATCCGAAAATCCAAAATGGAGCCAGATAAACGGTCCACACTCTCCCTTGATCAATGACTCAGATTGAATCATGGTTTCGTGTTTCATGATTTCAAAGGATAGATCTCCTCCTTCCTTCGACTTTCAAGTCAATGAAAAGTTGACCTCTCGCCATGTGTTGTCTGCATCCAACAGTCCACGACCCTCGATCCAGGGGTTCAAATCAATCCTTGATCCAACGGCCTAGATCATTTCGGGATATCGCAAATTGCGAGTTCCCACACCATGCTCCGTTGACTCCTCCAATGTGCAAGTCAACGAAATTCTAATCGCTCACCACGTGTCCTCCTCAATGATGGACAATCCTCTTGCTTTCGGGACTTTGTAAGCCCGCTTCATCTTGTAATTAAAGATATTGCTCCTTCTTCTAGATCCAACGATGGTCGGTCCTCACACTCAGATACAACGTCTGAGATTTGTTCTCATCTTTTGCATGTTCCTCCTATC
>JASDQU010739852.1:85981-121097 GCA_032191745.1 Picea mariana
GGGCTAATACAATAATCCAATGGGGTTTGTTAACTCCTACAATGATCCAACAAATAGGATAGGTTCCACTACTATCGATATGGTATGATTAGTATGTTTCACTACGAAATCCCGATATATACCATGAGATGGTTCAACCAAATTCAACAATTCAAGATACATTGATCCAGATACAGATAGGAATAATAGGCATTTCGATCCAGATGATGAAGTGAACGATACAGATTGGAATGCCGGTGAATTGTAGACTGAAGATCCATCAACTGTAAGTCGAAACTAAAAATCTCATAACTCATGCTTAGGTTGATTCCAATTCGGATGTTGGTGAGGCCAAACAACTAGCCCGTGCCTTCCATGCATTCCCAGCAGCCAGGTTAGGCCCATGAGTCAAAGTTTGTCACCGCATAAAACTACAAGGAAATAGGCGCTGTTAACAAATCCCGGAGCTTTGGATGTATAGAGCTCGCGAAGGCCGAGGATCGAAACATATTTCGAAGGATCTGGTAGCTTTAATCCTCGACCGTTTATCGGAGCAGATTGGAGAATATTGCATATGGATCCATTATATTTGGTGGAAGTTCCATTGTTTACCAAATCAGTGCTTGATACAACAAACCCATGATTTGGACGCAACAACCAAACTACCCTCCTTCATAGTATGACGCCTCGTTTCGTGGAGCCATTAGTGGTGGAGATAGTTACGCTATTTCTGAACTTGGCAAATGACCCGATTATTATTATTACACCGAGGATTTATTTGAAAACTATAGAATATCTTGTTTATGAATATGGAAAGCATGTTTTGGGTCTTTTGACAGGTATGAGCTCGTATGCAGATGCTCTACGTGAAGTGTCTACAGCTCGTGAAGAAGTGTGTGCAGCTCGTGGTACCGTATTTCATGCTCGTGAAGAAGTGCATGGTCATCGTGGTTATCGATTTTGTCATCACAGTGGGTACATATGGACTTAACTCTCTCACGAAAGAGTCGAAGCCCAGAAAAATGAGATATATGTGAAAATTATTTTTATGTAGAATAAATTAGCATATATTATTGTTAGTGCTTTGTTGTGATAAATGTGAATCCGTTTTTTTTATTCTTTTGGAATTGGACACCATGACATCAAAGTCCTGAATAATAGCCTCCATCAACGTTTTAGATATCCGATATGTATTTTAAATATCCGATATATGTTGCTTGGAAACTGCTTTGTGGGAACAGAAATATCCTGTTTCGAAGTTCATAAAATCTATTCAACGGTTAAAGCTTCAAATCGCATGCATATAATCTTTCCTACAGAGGAATTGCGATGCGTGAATGGGACCACATGCTACAGGACGAAGTTATGGTACAAAGTCGTTAATACAGCGAATGATGGCATCATCCCCATATCAAATTGGAGCCTAGTTTCCTGTCTCGTGGTTGATTCCTATGCAAATCCTCCATAATGCATGTCAAAGAATACAACATAGATCGCCCATGGTTGAAGAAATCAAAGGAAAAACATAGTATTACTGGGAGCAACTTGTGAGAGATGAAGCATTTATATTTTCTTATTAGTGACGACTTCTTATACAATAATTTAGAAGTTTCCACGTATAAAAAAAATTAGTGCCAATTTCATTACCTACACGGTGAAGGAATTGAATAAAGATCAATCAGGTTTTTTTTCTCCATTTATGTATACAACTAGACTTAGATATGCAAATCTGTACTTGTATTTTATTGCTCTTTGAAGAGGAGGTAAGGCTAGCGTAGAATTTCTCTCTGTTATCGATTCCATGGAATTTGTGAGGCCAAAGATCTAGAAAATGTCACAACAATGGAGGATGAGGATAAGGATGGTCGCTTTATAAAGGAGGCACTATGGCCGACGAATACATCAGGTTGAAATGCATATTTTTATTTGGAGTACACAGTGTGAAAGCTTTGAAGTTCCTTATGTGTTTGTGAGGTTGGTTGAAATGCATATTTTTATTTGGAGTGCATAGTGTGAAAGCTTTTATGTTCCGTATGTGTTTGTGAGGTTGTGTCTTTGTGAATCACTTATAGAACAATAGAACAAGAGTAACATAATTTAAGTTTGTAGTTATGGAAAAAAAAATTAATAATTAAAGTTAAAAACAAAAACAAACAAAAATGAATAACATAAAAATTAAACATTTTATTTCATTTGTCTTGTTGTGTTGTGGTAAAAACAAAAACAAAAATATACATATATAAAAAATAATAATAATTAAAACTTAAAAACAAAAACAAAGAATAACATAAAAATCTCACAAATAGACATTTTAATAATCCCTCAAGACGATATCAAGATGATGTTTTAGATTCACGATATTTAGTTTCTTGATTCACTTCAACAAAAATCCATGACTGAACTTGCGCTCAAAGGGGAATAGGTAAAACACACTTTTTGAAATTTGATTTGTTCACATTCGTACTCATTCCTGCATTTTCAATTTTTCGAAATTATCACAGTTTTCATGCAAGATTAGTACTAAGCCTTTACAGGGTCGAAGACGATCCAATCTCATGCCCAACTGGTTTTCAAGAATCACATGCTTTGTTGACGTCTTGAAGGAGCTAATTTTCATCACCCATGTCATGATGTTTGTTGTTACACATAAATCCTTTGTAAAACCATTTGCATCATGAATTTTTTACCCACATTTATCCTTCTAATCACATTAGTCATCCATGGTGGAGTCCACCATTTGATTTCCTTATCCATCATGACTTCACACATGCGTACTTTTATGAGCCGCATACAGTTTTCTCCATTTCCAGTTCATATTTTTTCTTTACGAATACAACCATTCAGTTCCTTTCCATGACTACATTGCCTTGTTTTCCTTTCCATGCAAACCTTTTTCTACTCATATTTTTTCATCTATAGTCCTACGAATCATTTTGTATGAACTCGCGTTGATTGATGTGGGATTCTTTAAGGCCCACCTTTCAACAAGTCTTGCCCCATCGACCTCAACACCTTATCTGTGAGAGAGACTAGAGTCCTTTTGAGTACCTTGAGGCTTGCATTCCTTAATGGAAAGTTGTCTCCCTCAAAATCATGGGAGTACATCAATGCCCCTTGATCGTTAGATATTGCAAGTGGCTCGACATCAGATCATTCATTCGCACTTCGTAATATGTACTTGGGTACCTTGGTACTCATTGACATCAATGACGAGTTTTCCTCGCATTGGTTAACGACATTCATCAATTGTCAGTAATCCAATGACTTATTTTCATGATCAACATCGACACAATCATTTGCATGACTAGAATTGTACCATCGAGTTTAGCAGCGAGTGAATACTATGCACTTTTCCATGACTCCATCAATAGTTGTAGTAGTATTTTTCCAGCCATATGAGAGTACCACAGTTCCAGTTTCAGACTTCATCTTTCGATTCATACAACCAATCCATAGTTCATATTCCTTCATTTGACATTCCATGATCCAGTCGCAACAACAACATCAGTCACATTTTTCCTGATCCAACAACAACTACATCCCTATTGCATGGTTCATCTAATTTTTGGGTAAGTGCAGTTATTTTTTTTTCTACTCTTTAATCATGCAATTCCTTACATGCTAGAGTGAATGAATTTGGAAAATTTCCCTACCATGTTCCAAGGCCTTTCTCCTTTTCATACACATAACACATCTTCTATTTGGGGGAGGATATTCATTACCATTTGATTCCATTTACACATTCATCACCTAATATATTGTTGACCAACATGTCTCTTCCGAACTACACTTTCTTGCACTTGGAATGATTCGTAACATGAAGAAAATGATTTATTATGCACGTTGATGGCTTCTCATTTCCAATGCATGTGTGTTTAAAATATTATTGCAGCGAGAAAACAAGTAAATAAAATGAATGTTGTTAACACAAGAACCAACATTTGTTATATTCATGGTTGTCACACAAGAACCAACCATCAGAAACATGAGTTGTTACTCATGTATTTCACATCATGGAATGATTTCATTAAGAAGCCAAAAGTCCTAAAGAATAACCATGCAAGGTTGCATGAGAACATGCAACAAGATCATTTGGGGGACGGGTGGGGGGTTGCATCCTCTTTATTGTTAAGAAATATAATCATGCAAAGACAAAATTCAGAAGAAAAAGTTTTTTATGCAAAGTTGATTGAGGACATGCAACAAGTTCAGTTAGGGGGGAATGTTGGGTCTAAGAAATGTCTCATTTACATCGTCTTTTTCTTTCGCCATTCCTCACATTTTATTGCCTCATTTAACCTTTCATTATACCGTTTTCTTAAATACATTTGGGTTTAACCTTATTATTTTCCACTTTATTCATTTTGGTATTAAAAGAGAATTTATGATTAAATATCATAAAATCAACATGTTTTCATATATATCTAAAAAATGTGTGAGCTTTATAATGTGTAGGAATATGTGAAGGATTAATTCAAAAATACTTCTCGAATATTTCCTCCACCATTTCAAGATTTGAGGAGATAATTATTCAAGCTTATTTCAAGGAGAAGATCATGGGGAATGGATAACATATATTATCCAAGATTTATGAAAGATGTGTGTGAGGATTTGAAGTGATCATGTTTTGTAATAATGGGAAATTGGTTGAGAGAAAAATGAATCTATAATTATGAGATGCTTATTTTTTTTTCAAAGATCTTATGTATACAAGAGAGTGCTCTCTCTTCATGAAAGAGGATTCATTAGGATGATAAAGTAATTAGTCATTATGGGATTAGAAGGAGATTAGATTTAGCTTGGAAAATGATTAGAAATCAATGATAGGAGTTATTCATTTGGTTCATAGTCATTTCCTTGATTAGTTTCACGATTTAATTATTTTTTTCATTTGATCATAGTGATGTAATTAAGACTGCTTCATTTTTAGTGTGAGTTCACATGTGTTGTCTTGTTGCTCTTCACATGTTGTTTTCCTTTGATGCAATTTTCCATTTCCAAGTTAATTTCATTCACGCAATTTCATTTCAATCGTGTGTTTCAGCAATTCAATTCCAAGTCGTATTTTTTTATCTTTCATCATTAGATTAATGATTCAATTCTAGTTGTAGCTTCAACATTAGATTAGGTTAAATTAGCCTCAATCTTGCATATATTGTGCATGTGCTTCGTAAGTTTACAAACTCCTCGGTTTGACAATATAGATGATTGGGCACTTATTAAACAACGATATTTACCACCAACAATGATGTCATTCCAACTCCATGCTATGAATGATTATACTATTCCACCTCCATGTTTTGAATGAGGATGATGATGTTATTCCATCTCCATGTTGTGAACGATGATGATGATGCTATTCCAACTTCATGTTGTGAATGATGATGATAATGATACTCCAACTCCATGTTTTGAACGATGATGATATTAATGATAAAAAAAACTCTCGATGATTTATAGATTTGCCAGTCAGTGTTCCATATGTTGATGATTTTGTTTCCCTCTCTCTCTCCTGATGATGTTGTATTGGTTGTGTCAGTAGAATACCCCTGTTGTTAAGGGGATTGCTTAAATATTGTAACTGCGAAGAATATCCTAATTATTATTTAGTTATTATCATATAGATAAATCCCCTTTTGTGGATTTATCATGTCGGGACTTATGTATGACCAAATCCGCTTTTGTGGATTGGTCAAAACCTATTTGTATGAGGATAATTGAGAAGTTGGCCCCTAGGCGAAATTAAAGTGTCTTTATCCAATAAGTGAAGAAGTCGGTCATTCTTGATGAAGATACACCACCCTACCACTCCTAAGATAGTATAAATAAGAGAGGCTAGCACCTCATTATTACACTCACTCAAGTCACTCATCTAGTGCACATGTTTGAAGGAAGTTGCAATTGTCGGAAGAAGAAGAGAGAGGGATGCATTGCTATATTTTGGATATTCTCTAGTGTTTGGTTTATTATCTTGGAATTGTATTGGAAATCTATGTTAAGGAAGTTTTTGTTGTTTTTTCTCCCCCATGAGGGTTTCCCAGGATAAATATTGTGTACCTTGTGATTATGTTTCTTTCAATGATCTTGCTTATGCTGTTATTGTCTAGTAAATTGAAAATAACTTAATAGTAGCTCTAAATTTAACAGTATGATCGAGATGGATGATGAGTTATTCAGATACATTTGATGTAGTCCACATGTAGCTCGACGATGTGGTCTTGGTACCATAAATTGAATGAGGAATATGGACATGATGGACAATGTAATTGGAGGGAAGAATCTCATTGATGGATAGTGCATGTCGTGTCTTTTCCTGTGAGATGTTGAATCCCACGTGGTTTCTCATATTTAGGGAGATATGGAATTTTAAAGTTGGAAGCCCCGAAGAGTGAAGAAGAAGGCCCTATTTGATTATAGGTCTTAGTCAAAGGTAAAGTGGTTACAACAAGAAATCCCTAAATTAAGGAGATAGGTTACTATGAAAAAGTATATAAACACCTCAAGGAGTCTCTCATAATGACACACACACACTTTCAATTGAAGATCTATCTTGGCTAGTTTGTGATATTTTGGCTAGTTTGTGATGACATTTTTTGAGGTTGCGAAGGAAGGATGAAGGTGAAAGTATTGGAATTTCAAAAAGCTTGAGTAACCCTAGTTTCTGAGGTATATGGGATTATAGGTTAGCAGGGTGTGGATATACGTAGGCTGAAGTGGAGGAAACAAATATATCTACGGGATGTAGAAGAGAAAGTCACGTATATGTAAAAGGAATAGTGAAAGGTTATCATAGGATGTTGGCACCACATTGTTGAGGGCTGTGGAAGAGTTGCAAGTAAATTTGTAGTATAGTAGGTCACTTACAAGATCTAACATAAGTCTAAAGGGTTATGGTTATGGAGTTATGGTACATGCATGGTAATGATAGTATGTGATATGGTACATATTGGTGATGTTATGATACATTTATTAGAGGAATCATTGGATATATTGGTGTATGGTTAGGTTACATGTTATGGTGGATACTTGAGCCTTGGTACAGTGTGTTATGAGATTTCATCTTGGTGATATTGAGGAGCATGCTTGAGGCATGTGTTTGTGAGATTTGGTTTATGACTTGAGGCACATCATTGAATGCATGGTACATGTTGGTTGATGTCTACTTGGTGAGATACATTGCTAGTTCATATCTTGGTTTATTCGCATATGGTATTGAGGTGCATGGATGAGGTACATGGTTAATATACATGGTTGATGTGCATGGTTGGAAAATGGTATGGTACATGATATGGTATATGGTGTTGATGTACATGGTTCATGTACATGGTTTATTGTTAAGGCATATGGTACAGGTTGACGTGCATGATTGATACATGGTTTCATATAGGTGTTGGTGCATCGTTGATGCACTTTTTGTGATACAGGTTGTGGTACATGGTTGATGGTAGGTGGTGATATTGGTACATTATTGGTAGAGGCATGTGTTGGTGTTGTTGAGAATATGGTTTGATATATTTTCTTGGTGATCCTGGCATGAGTTGTATGTGAATGAGAGTGGATCTGGTTTTGTGGATGAGATAGTGTTTGGTTCGACAATTTGTTGTGACAGAGGTTTATGTGATTGTATAAGTGAAACATGGAGAGTTTTGTAGTATTTCATGAGTTGCATAAAATAGAGGCTCAGACATCTGTGAGTTGTAGTAAAGAGATTTGCGGACATCCGTGTGTCATAGCATAAACATGTCACAAATCTGTAGGAAATATTTTAAGAAGGTTGGTAGTGGTTATCGGTACATGTTGTGACAGAGTGTTGGTATAGGTTGAAAGTGATAGAGTGACAATGAAAATGGTTGATTCAGTGATAGTAATGACTTTTCTACATTTAGAATTTATATTTTAAGGTGACATGATGGGGAAAGGAAACAGGGTTATAGCCTCCATCCGGTTGGATTCGAAGAATCATAAAGTTAGAGCTTCCGTCGAGTTGGATACTGAGAACTAGGTGGTTGTCTACACCTTCCGATTGGATCTGGAGAAATCAAGGGGTTGTAGCTTCCTTCCAGTTGGAGCCAGAGAATCAGGGAGATGGGGCTTCCTTCAGGTTGGAGCCTGAGAACTAGGTGGTTGTATCCACCTTCTGGTTGGAGTCGAAGAACTTAAGGGGTTGTATCCTCCTTATGGTTGGAGGTAGAGAATTTAGGGAGTTTTAGCTTCCTTCAGTTTGGAGCCTAAGAATAGGTGGTTGGAGGCTCCTTCTAGTTTCAAATGGAGAATTTGGAAGTTGGTTCTTCCTATGAATGAATTTTTGATATATATATATATATATACGAAACATTCTGTAGTTTTCTCCCATTTTAGTTTCCATGTAGATACTGGTGTATTGTGTTCTTGATGTGATTTTGGTTATATTTACATGATTATGAAATCTCTCTCTTTCTCTCTTTCTCTCTCTGTATATATATATATATTGGATGCATTCATAGATGATACATTGATGATGTATTGATGAACATTGTTGTTAAATTGAAAGAATATATATTGTGGTTAAAAATGGTATAAAGTGCCCATTGATTCACCCCCCCCTCTCAATATTCTAACAATTGGTATCATATCTAGTTCCTTCAAGGAAACAATTTAACCACTAGAAGGTGGATTATGGAGTACAATGTTAATGKAGCACCAATGTTCAATGGTCAAAAGCGTCCAGAGTATCAATTATGGAGTTGCAATATGAAGGTRTTTTTACAAACACAGGGGTATGATCTTTGACACTCAGTCATTACAGGGTACACTGCTACAAAGAAGTCACCAAAGAATGCATCCAAGAAGGAATTGAAAAAGAACAAAAAAATAGCAATGGATTTTATACTAGAAGGATTTCCTCATTCAATAAAGGACAAAGTGGGAAAATGTTGATCAACTAAAGAACTCTGGGACAAGACACACAATATCTATTCTTATCCCATCATAGGTTCAAATATTGTTAAAGAAGGTATAGGTATAGAAAAATAGGTAAGATGCTCATCATTTCATACGGATTAAGAAGAAGAAGAGTTCATAATCTACATAAGTGATTTATTTTGCTTTAATTATGAAGAGCATGAACATATTGAAATTAAATGCCCTTATTTGAAGAATGAAAGTGATGATATAGAAAATCCTAATGAAATAGAATACAATCCTGAGATTGAAAAGGGAAATAATCATGAATAAAAATCTAGTCATTGAGAAAGAGAACTTGAAGATGAAATAATCACATTGAATATCCAACTTGAAGAAGCAACATGAAAAGAACAAGTCATGAGGTTTTAGATGATGAAGAAGGAAGAATATGTTGAGAATATTGAAGAATAATTTCTCACACTAAGAGTCAACATCATCAAGCTCAACACAAATGTTGAAGATAGAGAAATGTCTACATAATCAGTGGAAGAGAAGCCCCATAGGTTACTAGAGAGGAAGAATGAAGAGCAGCCAAAGACTTATTAAGAAGTCATAAAAGGTTCAATAAAGAAGGAAGAATGCAATGCCTTGAAGAAGAACATTCCAGAAGTGTAAAAAGCTCAAGAAGAAGACTGCAAAAGAAGATCATCCACATTCAAGCCACAAAGAAACCTCAATCATGATCATGATCAACCAAGGCAGGAATTCAGAAGGAATACAACACAAAGAAAAACATTCATTCTCAGGTATGTAAATTTATTTTATGGTCATTGCTTTTATTTTATTAACTTTGGACATAAGGTTGCAAATTGCAGGGCTCATGGAAGAAATGTTCAAGAAAGAAATTCTTGTGTGGCCCCAAATAACATTGGATTTAAAATGATACAACTGTGGACACATAGCTCATGATTGTAGAAGCGTAATGAACACTTATTTGATAAATAACACTGATAATATATATAAGAAGGTTTGGGAAATGAAACAAGAAGAGACAAGGGAAGATCATATGAATGAAGGACACACAGAGTTCATACTCTCAAGATTGGAAATAGTACAAGATGAAGACAAATATACATGGAAAAATAAATATGTTAGATATAGGAAGGTTTGGAGAAGAAATTAAAAAACAATAAGAACTGGTGAATAAATACCAGGTCCCAGAGATCATAGGATTTGTAGTAGCATGAGAAAGAAAATAAGAGAAGGTAAATAAAGAACCAGCTCAAGAGATTGTACTTTTAGGAATTTTAGTGCAAGATCAATCCATAGGAAGAAAGAAGTCAAAGTTCAGAGATAATGAGTCTCTATATGAAGAGGAACATTGATCTTCATTAGAGCATGTATTTTTCTAAGCCATACAACTTGGAGGCTCCCAATAAATGTATGTTGTGAAGGGGGATTCCATGCACTACATACTATATATCATAGAACTATATTTCGAGCAGTGTGAAGTGTTTGCAGAGACAAATTTAGATCAGTTAGATAGAAGAAGTATAGAATGACATATTCATCAACTGAGAAGTAGTGTTCCAACATAGGTATCAGTCAACAATTACACAAGAAAAAGTTTATGATTTTATTTCACGTATGTATTTAGGAAGGGATATATTCAATACAAGTTGTTCCAGAAATGTAGATTTTGATGACAAGATAGATCAGATCAGTGAAAATATTTGCTTCAGTTTGATAAATAGGAACAAGTGATGATCAATTGTAGAATATTTAGAGAAGTCTTCACAAAAATACAAAAACACATGGGTCAATATTGTGGATAGCTGAGTAACAAGGTTATGAACAATTTGTGACATATGGACAATGATGGATTCATGGGATATTTAGCAGGTAGAGAAAGCATGCATCAGAGAAGATTCATAACAATGTATTTACAATCACATCAGTTGGTCAAATAAAGAAAACAAGTGAAAGGCACAAAAAAAGAGGGAAAGAGAAATTGTTAGAATAATGTATATCATCATAACAAAATCATTGGACAACATGGTCAAGTGAACTTGAAAAGTAAATGAAGAAATAACATTTTCAATGATTTATATATATCTCAGTGAATTGCATGAGGAAGCACCAATGGACAATAAGTAGCACTGGAAGATTGGAAAGGAAACATTTAACAGGTATTTCTACATCTTCCAGATCATTAGAGAGAGAAATCTAGAAAGGGGGATCAATAGCATGAAAACATCAGGATGCATACCCACAGGGGGAGCTATTCATTTTCCTATGATTGGTTAGAAAAGGAACAATGTCAGGAAGAGAGACATTGACAGGGGGAGTTAACCTTTGGTCAAGGAGGAAGAGAAAGAACAAAGGAGTGAATACAAGGGGAGAAACCCCAAGGAGAGATACCCTTTGCTATTGATGTCGAAGGTGGAGAGATAGAAATATTGATGAGGAGTGATAATCATAGAGAGAGAATGAGAATGAGTGTTTTCATGTCTAAGTGTTTCCATCAATGCCAAATGGGGATATTGTTAGACAGTTGGTTTGGAAAGCTGGTTGTCATTGATGTCAACCCTTGGAGAGTGATCTTGGAGTTTGATGTCAAACCTTGGAGATTGATTTCAACCCTTAGAGAGGTCTAGATATGTTGGAAATTTGATTGACATTTGTATAATACAGATTGATCATGAGTCAGTTGGATACATTTGATGTAGTCTACATGTGTCCTTGATGATGTAGTATTGGTACCTGAAATTGAATGAGAAATATGGACATGATAGACAGTGTAATTGTAGGGAAGACTATCATATATGGATAGTACATGTTGATCTATTTCCAGTGAGATATGAAATGCCACGTGTTTCCTCATGGTTAGGAAGATATGGCCTTGTAATGTTGGAAGCCCTAAAGAGTAGTCAAGAATACCCTAGTTGGTTACAAGTCTTAGTCAAAGGGTAAATTCATTACAAAAGGAAATCCCTAAAACTAGGATGGAAGTTACTATGAGAAAGTATATAAACACCCCAAGGATTTTCTCATAATGACACACACACACTTACAATTAAATATCTATCTTGTGTTTGTCATGGTCTAGTATTGTGATATTTTGGCTGGTTTGTGATGACATTTTCTAAGATTACGGAGGAAGGACAAAGGTGAAAGTCTTGGAATTTCCTCAAGATTGAGTAACCCTATTTTTTGAGGTATCTGCGGGTTACAGGTCATCAGGGCGCAGATATACACGAGTTGAAGTGGAGGAAAGCATGGATATTTGTGGGTTGTAGAAGAGCAAGTCGTGTATATGTAAAAGAACTTGTGAAAGGTTGTGAAGGGATGTTGGTACTAAGTTTTTGAGCACTATGGAAGAGTTAAATTTCCTTTTATGGTACATCAGGTCAGCTCTAGGATCAAGGGTAAGTCTTAAGGGTTATGGTTATGGAGTTATCGTACATGAATGGTAATGATAGTATGTGATATGGTACATCTTCGTGATGTTATGATACATTTATGAAAAGCACCATTAGATATCTTGGTGTACGGTCTAGTTACATCTTATGGTGCATACTTGAGGCTTGGTATATTGTGTTATGAGATTGCATATTGGTGATATTGAGGAGCATGATTCAGGCATTTGTTTGTGAGATTTAATTTATGACTTGAGGCACATAATTGGATGCATGGTACATGTTGGTTGAGGTCTACCTGGTGAGATACATTGTTGGTTCATATCTTGGTTTATTGGCATATGGTGTTGAAGTACATGGTTGAGGTACATGGTTGATGTACATGGTTGCTGTGCATGGTTGGCACATGGTATGGTACATGATATGCTATATGATTTATACATGTTATGGTGTTGATTTACACGGCTTATGGTTGAGGCATATGGTACAGGTTGATATGCATGGTTGATGCATAGTCCAATACAGGTTGAGGTGCATGGTTGACGAACGATTTCGTATAGGTGTCAGTGCATGGTTGATGCACTTGTTTTGATATATTTTGTGGTACATGGTTGGTGGTGTGTGGTTATATTGGTGCATTATTGGTAGAGGCATGTGTTGGTATTGTTGATCATATGGTTTGAGATATTCTATTAGTGGTATTGGAATGCGTTTCATGTATATGAGAGTAGATATGGATTCATGGATGAGATATTGATTAGCTGGATAGAATTTGTAATAGACGATGATGTGACTATAAATTTAAATAGTGAGAGTTTTGTATTAGTCCACGACTTGTAGAAAATAGAGGCAGGGACATCGATGAGTTGCAGTAAAGAGAGCCATAAACATTCACATGTTGCAACATAGACAGGTCAAAAATCTGTAGGAAGGACTTGAAGAAGGTTGGTACAGGTGATTGGTACATGTTGTGATAGAGTTTGAGTAGAGGTTGATAGATACAGAGAGACAATGGCAGTGGTTGATTCAATGCCAGTGACAGGATGTCTACATTTGGTATTTATATTTCAGGGTGGCGTGACAGGGAAAGGAAAGTGGGTTGTAGCCTCCTTCTGGTTTGAGTCCGAGAATCATGGATTTGGAGATTATTTCAGTTTGGAGTCCAAGAACTAGGTGGTTGTAGCCACATTATTGTTGGAGCCGAAGAACTCAAGGGGTTGTTCCCTCCTTTCTGTCAGAGCCAGAGAATCAAGGAGTTGGAGCTTCCTTGAGGTTGGAGCCTAAGAACTAGGTGCTTGTAGACACCTTTCGATTGGAGACAAAGAATAAGGGAGTTGAAGTTTTCTTCAGGTTGGATCCTAAGAACTAGGTGGTTATAGACACCTTCCAGTTTGATCCAGAGGCCTCAGTGGGTTGTAGCCTCCTTTTGGATGGAGCAAGAGGATTCAAGGAGTTGTTTCTTCCTTTGGGATGGATCCTGAGAATAGGGGGTTGGAGCCTCTTTCCAGTTGAAGCTGGAGAATTTCGAATTGGTTTCTTCCTATGAATGAATTCTTGATATATATGAGAAATAATTTTGTGGTTTTCTCCAAGTTGGGTTTCCATGGAAATATTGGTGTACTATGTTCTTGATGTGATGTTGATGTGATGCTTCTTATGTCTACATTCTTATGGTATATATATTGGATGCATTCATAGATGATACATTGATGATATATTATTGAACATTGTTGTTAAAGTGAAAGAATATATATTGTGGTTAAAAGTGGTATAAAGTGTTCATACTAATTCAACCCCTCTAACAATATTCCAGCAACATAGTCATAAATACTATGGAATTCGATTCGAGGTACCGATGGCATGGTAGTATTTGTGTGCTACTATTTGATTTTAGAGTAATCAACGGACTACTATGTGAAGACATTGTGGAAAGATACCTCCCTAGATAAGAGGGAGTGTTGATGTTTTGGTAGCTGTCGGAGGTATTCCCTCCTGAACAACTTTTCTTAGAGAAGAACAAGACTCTAATAAGTCAAATGTAGACCATTGAAAAGTTGAAGGAAAGCCTAAAAAAGAATAAAGCAAAATAGAAGACCACATAAGAGAATTTGACCCACATTAAATAATAATAAAGTGGAAATATAATTTCCAGGAAGAGAAGTCATCTCACAGAAACAATAAGACCTAGAATAAGATGTTGGCCCCATAAAGGCACCCAGATTAGTATAAATACAAATCTAGGTCAGCTCTTTTTCATAATGAGGTAGTTCTCCTTCTACAACAGGCTTTAGGGAGTTGCAATTGCAATTACAATTTCTCTATTTTTGTTTTTTTCACCTTTTAGAGAGCCCACACCACTTGGAGAAGGGTATTCTTTGTGGTTCTTGGTGATATCTCTTGTGCGCTACCTATCGAAGAATTTCTCTAATGTTATGTGGCGATGCCCACTTGCTTCATGCCAGTTGCAGTTGCAGTTACCAGTTGTTTCAGTTCTATGGGGCGCTAGTGATGTGTCTATCTTGCGCCATTTCTCTGGTGACTCATTTTTCAACCCTCACTATTTTTTGACAAGAACAAGAGATAAGTATTTGGTTCTTTATTGTTCTCTTTCTATTGTGATTAGAGCCTATTCATGGTTGGATTGGAATATTCCCTCTAAGAAATGTTGGTTGTGTTTTTCCCTGAGTTTGGGGTTTTCCTATCATAAATATGTTTTTCTTCTTGTGCTTGTTTATCTATTTCTTATATATTTCATTATATGATTATTGAGTGTTAAAAGAAGAAAAAAAATCTATGGTAAATCTAATGTTAATAAAACTAGTGAATATATAACATAAAATACCCCTACAAAGAATTCACCTAGATATTTTCCAATATAATTGGACTGGACTCCAAATGCTGTGTGCCAAAAAATGATATTTACATTATTCACTTTTCTATGCATGAGGACACCCTAATTGATTGGGGCAGGATTGTTTCAAATGAGATTCTATTTCAACTAGGTGGTTTGAAAAGAACCCAAAAATTATATAGGACTTCTTATTTGATATTTTCCATACCATATTCTCATATCTTTGAGGACTTGTCAAGGGAAAAGAATGTCAATTTCAATATGGAACCATTCTCTATCTAGTAGTCTTCCATATGGAGACAAAATAATCAATACAATTTCTACCCAGTCCATAATAGTTTTATTTGTGAATTCAAAAAATTAATCTTTGGTCCTAACACATCAATACTGTTACTTGAGGTTTCCTACTTTCTACCAGAGAAAGTAATTTTTTAGACTATAGAGGATTTCAGTGTATAATATTATTTACTTTCCGCAAGAAACCCTTTCTTCTCCCCTTTTATGTATCTTATATACACTTGTCATCAAAGTGTGGAGACAAAAGAAGTATTGAGCACACTTCTTTAATGAAAAAAAGGAAAAAGTAGTCCATCTCATTGCCTTCGACAATTGGAGAAGTTGTTGTCAACTACATCTCTAACTTGGATGAAGGTTAGTCTTTCCAAATTGGCTTGAAGGAATCTTAATTCATTGAGGCTTTCTATCCTAATGACTTATTTTCTGCATACATGTTCCTAGAGGGATATCATTCTTATTTCCATAAATATGAACAATTTAAGGAAGGGTAGGACACAATCTAAACCTCCTTGGTTCCTCATTTAATGAAGCCATGAGTGATATTGAATAATTATCTATCACTAATGAGTGTTACAGAAAAAACGACAGAGAAGCGACCAAAAAACTCCCAATTCACCTAGTGTTCACAAAGAAGTACTCTTGCTAAAAAAAACTAACTAGTAGCGGTGTAGAAATAACAAAAAAGTTTGATGGAAATTCAGATGATGGCGGTGACAAAGAACCTACGAAGAAAAATATTGAAAAATCCCATGTTGTACATAATTTTTCTAAAATAAAGAGAGAGACTCAGAAAATGGGAATGAAAATACCTGAAATTAAAGAGAGTACTCATGCCATGGATGTAGATGAAGTTATCGAAGAACCCAACTAGAGAGAATATTGAGTACTACTAGAAACCAAGGAAATTGTTGAAGATATGATTACTCAGGAACAAGAGGTATTTGAAGAATAATCTATCACACTTCACGACGCATCCTACCAAAAAAAAAATAAAAAATTAATAGAGAAGGTTAACATGAAAAACAAGAACGTGTCTAAAAAATGGAAATAAAAAAATTATTTCCTTGGGGTTGCACCATAAAAAAATGTACAGTTTAATGAGGAAACTGGGGAAGAAGTAAAATAATCCATTTTCTATATTGAGAGAGAAAAAAAAATTCCAAAAGAAAAAATAAAGGAATTAGAAAAAGATCTAAGTTCAAAACCATTGTTTGTTGAACCATTAACTGCCATTCAACCAATAATTACCATTTAGGATACTCTAGAAAACAATAGTAAGTTGAAAGGTTCATACAATCTTTTGTTGATTGTGAGAAATATGTTGGAGATGGAATTCAAAGAATTATATACCTAATCCATCAAATATGGGAGCTAACACATAGTTCAACCAATTTTTAAATCAATATTATGCACTTCAAATAATATCTCCAAAATGATCTAGAGAATGATGAAAGATTTTACAAGAAGGTTGTCAGAAGGTTTGAGGAAAAAGTTTCAATTCTAAGTGACACACATAGGAGAGAATAGGACCTTCCATATAATATCCAAATGAAGAAAATTAATGCATGTTGGATGAAAAGGATTAAGAATTTAAGAGAAATGTTATCTGAGTTAGATGTTGTGAAAAGCAAGAGAGGTGACAATTTTACTAAAAATTGGTGATATTTCAAAGGAACTTGATGACAAAAGAATATTAATGGATAATATACTTATGCATAAAAATATAATATTGGATCAACTTGAAGAATTAAAAATTGCATGGGCGAGTGATTTTACTGACCCGATAGAATTGTTCGAACATGAGGTTTAAAGGTGTCTTTTCCAATACATTAATGAGAATGATGATGTTGAGGATAGTTTGCACCAATTAAGTATTTACTTAAGAGAAATGGAGAATGAACTATTAGAGATTAAATCCAAGTATGATATCATGTTTTCCCCGATATGACAAATCGACATCAAGCGCCTGAGAGAGAACCATGATTATTATTGAAATAAATATTCACATAGAAAGAATACGTGAGAAAGAACAAGGTATATTGTAGAAAACAAATATTTACAATATGTAACATGATTATATACCAAAAGAGTATGCAGTAAAATATGACAACATTTCCATCACAACATTCATCAAAATAGAACACAATATTTATCAAAAGGGAAAGAAAAGTATGGACCCCATATAACATAGAACTTTAAATGATAATTTCATTAAAACAAATAAAGATTATGATATACACACAATTTAAGTCTCATGGTTCAATTCAAAGTTCTTAGAAATCCATAATGTTATGTCCTAAATTAGTTCTCTAGGAACCTCAAAAAATCATAGATGTCTTTAAATAAATAAAGAGTATTGTATTGGGTTACAGATAAAAGTATTATGTTTTTCCTTCAAACATGACTAGGATGGGTCTCTCGTGGACCATAAAATGAAAGAGAGACTTGCAAGACAAAATAGAAACAATCAAGGGTCACCCTTAGGATTTACAGGTTACTGAGAACAAAAAAGGAGAATTAACAAATGATTGAAGTGGAAATATGGAAATGTAAATGATAAGGTTATTACTCGACTTAATATGATGGAAATATTCGAACCATTTCAATTCCCTTTACATCTTCTTGAAACTTATTTTGAGTTAGGTTTTTATGTGTCCTTTCATAAATTTGAATTTTGATACTCATGGCACAATCTGGGACCCACCTTAGAAACTTGTAAATTTATTTACATAAATGGTTTTCCAAAAATAACTTCTTTCCAAACCAAAAAAGAATATTGAATATAATTTAATTTATAGGGACTCATAACTGACATTTCAACAATTGAAACCACTTCCAATGTGTTTATGATCTCTTAACCTTTTTAACGAGCTCTTGTTTTCTCAAAATGAATGTCAAGATCAACCGTTATGAGCTCCGGAAGATGGAGACTCAACAACCATTATTCTATCCTCATGAAATCTTGGCCTTTAATTTACAAATTTGAATTTCTTTATCCCATGTGCATTGTGGGAGGGTTATCATGGAATATTTATAAACAAATTTTGTGTCCATATTATTTGTGAATAAAGTAGAGAGATCCATAGAATTATGCATAACTCATGCACACAATATCTTTTGATCACCACATCATCACCTTGTAATCATGAGAAGTCACTATCCAATCATCTATGTCCATTGATGTGTCACCTGGGGGTAGGTCCACTTAGCTACCACGTGTCATTGGGATTTTTGTCACAAAATAAAGAGAAGTGAACTTAGGATAGGAAATAGTATTTAAATTAAATAATATTAAAAAAATAAAAGAAATATTGACACAGTTATGGGAATCAGGAGATATAGGTAGAAACAATGAAAATGAATAAGTGGAAATGGAAAATGGATTCAATGAATGCAAATATTATGAAAATGACTAAGTGGTGGGTATTATGAAAATTAACTAGGTAGATAATGAAAATGGAAATGGGATAAGTATGGAAATGGTGTGGAAGATTGACCTAAAATATTGTCTTAGTGTATTTAAGATAACATCATGAATATAAATCCCATTGTGTTTTTAAATAGGTGGTACTCCTCTATATTTAAATAATATACAAGAATGGAAAAGAGAACTAAGCAGGGAACATGATTATTGTTGACATAAATATTCACATGAAAATAATACCTAAGATATGACCACGTATCTTGTAGAAAACAAATATTCACACTATGTTACAAGATTTATAAACCAAAAGAGTATGCATTAAAACAAGATGACGTTTCCATTACAACATTCATAAAAGTAAAACACAATATTCAGCAAACGAAGAAGAAAGAGTGGACCACATATAATAGATAAATTTAAATCATCATTCGATTAAAAACAATAAATATTTTGATAGACAGCCATTTGAAATATCATGCTTAAATTCAAAATATTGAGAAATCATCACAAACTAGTTCTTTACGAACCTAAAAAATAATAGAGTCTTTATAAACTAAACAATTATATATGGGGCTACAATGAAATAGATCACATTTTTCCATCAAAGAGGATAGGGATGGGGATCCCAAGGAACATAAAATGAAGAGAGACTTGGAAGACAAAGGAAAACAGTTAGGGGTCATCCTTTGGCTTCACACATTATGAAAAAAGAAAAGAAAAAATGATAATTCACTGAGGAAGAAAAATGGTGAAGGAAAGAAGAGGGTGACTACTCAAGCTGTTGTGATGGAAATTCCCAAACCTTTGAATGCCTCTTACATATTCTTTTGCAGTCTTCTTTTCATCTTCTTGAAATTTCTTTTCAGATAGGGTTTTATGTGTCATTTTGTAAATCTGAACTCTGATATTAATTACACCATCTAAGACCCACCTTAGAAGTTTATAAATTTATTTACATAAATGATTTTCCAAAAATAGCTTGTTCCCAAATCAAAAAATAGTCCTGAATTTAGTTTGATTTTTAGGGATTGATAATTGATATTTCAACCATTGAAACCACTTCAATTTTTTTCTTTCTCTCTTTATCTTTCTGACGAGCTCATGTATTCTCAAATTGGACATAGGGATAATAAGTTATGAGCCTCAGAAAATGGAGACTCATCCACCATTATTTGTCCTCCTGAAATAAATTCCTTTGATTTGTAAATTCAACTTTCTTTATCCCACATGCATTATGGGAGGTTTCTCATGACATGTTTATAAGGAAATTTCTTCTATATTTTTTTTGTGAATGAAGTAGAGAGAGCAATAGAATTTCACGTAGCTTCTACACAAAGCATATTTTGACCAACACAACATCACCCAGTCATCATGCCAAGTTATTGTTTAGTCATCTTTGTCCATCCATGTGTCACCTGAGGGTAGGTCCAATTTCCTGCCATGTGCCCATGTATAATAGGTATTCATTGTTGTGTGTCATTAGGAGGTATGTCCCAAAAGAAGGAGAAGTAAAGATAGGATTAATATAGTTTCATAGATTTAATTAGTATGTCCCAAAAGAAAGAGAAGTAAACATAGGATTGAATCAACTAACTAGCTTAACAACTAATATAGTTTCATAGATTTAGCTAGTCTAGGGATAAAAACCAATACATATACCATCATTGTTTCTCACTATGAGCTATCTGAGGGTGCTTTCAGTTTTCTTTCATGAGTTTCACTTTAGTCATTAACAATAGTGACTCCACTCCTCTTCCTTCACACCTTCTCCATACACCGTCTTCCGTATGAATGAACAAATTCACCAACCTTGACCCCCATGGATTGAAGGTATTATAAATTATTACCTAGGCCCACCAACATGAATGTGTGAAAGTGCAAGGTTAGGGATGAACATGTCTATTTGTAACACTTTCAAGCTTGAATCTCACCTCCATGGTTTACACTTATCTATTAATAAAACCATCTCATTTATATTATTAAACTATAACATTAAAATTAAAAATCCACCCACAATCTCTAACATACATAATAATGTGTTTATATTCTTATTAAACAATATGAATTAAAAAACTATTTTTATTTAAATCAATAATTATTAACTGAAATATATTTTAAATATTATTAATCAATCATTTAAATTGAATTGCATTTAACATACACCTATTTCATGTGAATGATTTACTCATCAAAGAGATGTTCCAATCAAAACGATGTTCCATTTAAAAAAAATGACCTTAAACAATCTCTCTTCATAATTATTCCCATAATTATGATTAAATGGTTCACCCAAATGACATTTAACAACAACAAAACATTAACATTGAATTCTATACTCTTTAACTCAATTTATTTTAAATAATTCAACAACAATGTCTGAATGTGAAAGATTACACTAATATACTTTACACATACTTTCATATACTATCTTTTACACATACATTCATATACAATTTTTCTAAAATTGATAAGATAAAAAGTTGAATTAAGATTAGAATAATGACTATGTTAATAAATTAATTATAATTATTTTTTTTTTCATAATTTTGTTATTTAAAAAAAATATATGCAATGTTTATTTTAATATATTAGCTACGGTTTATTAATTGAAATTATCATGCATTTATATAATAAAATAAAAAAATAAAATAAGTATATGTTAGATTTTTTTAATTAATATACTAAAGGTTTGAAGATGATTAATAAAGATTATATTAATTAATTATGAATTAATTATGTTTTAAATTTTTCCATAATTTTGTTATTTAAAAAAAACATTGTAAACCATGTTTACTTTAATTTTAATATATTAACTAATATCTATTACATTTTTTTCATGAATATAACTAATTGAAAATATCATGCATCCGTAAAATATCCAATAAAATAAGTACATGTTATATTTTTTAAATTCATGTGTGCATCACTAAAAACAAATACATGTTAAAATTTTCACACTAGTGTATATTTAAAATTTATATATTCAATTTCATATTCAATCTCATAAGAGTGGAAGATGGACAGCTATAGTCGTAGCTAAAGTAGGAATTCATTCTCAAACCATAGATCTTACTTTCAACTTTTTATTGTAAAATTATAATTGATTTCGAAAGAAGTCTAAGATTTATAATGAAATTATAATTGAATTTGAAAGAAGTCTATGATTTGTAATGGTTTGCATATGATTTGTAACGGTTTGCATGCTTAATTGATGGCATACAAATTCCCTTATTCATCATTTAAAAAACATAAAACCCGTTTGTTAAATATTCACAAGATATTGTTTATATCTAAATATATAATTTTATATTTATACATATTATAAATATTGTTATATATATTTATAAAAATTGTATATGAAAATAAAATATCTAAAAAAAAAGATGATTGTAAAATGTTAAAAATATTGTTATATATATTTATAAAAATTGTATTTGAAAATGAAATATATATATAAAAAAATGATTGTAAAATGTCAATTGTGATATTCCACACTAATATATAAAAATAAATAGCATGATATGAAATAAACTCATATTAAAATACCCTCCCTTTCAAAATACTAATCATTTGATATTAATAGAGGTATTTTGGAGGATGAGGTAAGAAGTAGTTTGTAGTATATTCAATGTCATGGGAGGGAGAGATGTAGAGTTATAGTAAAATTAGTAATTCATTGTCAAATTATTGATTTTTATAAAAACTATATTTGGGATGAAATATTAAGAAAAAATTGTTAAGTGTAAAATTTAAATGGTGATATTTCATGAGGGTGAGGATAAGGAAAATGATGATGATGAAGATGAAGGTCATCCATTGAGACAAACTTTGGTCTATCAAACGTTAATAAAAATGGTAAGGAATTAATTGGTTTTATTTATAATTTTATTTCATTGCTCGAAAACAATGGAAATAAGCTTCTCTAAATCTCTGTATTTGTTTTGAGTGAACAAGTTAGGAAGGTTGATGTTACATATATTTTGAGGGCTTGTTCTTATCTTTTCTTTTAGAAATAGGAACAATAATTATTTGATTCCATGGAAAAGAAAAACCTTCTTTAACATCCAAGTTGAAGAACTTGTTAATCTTATGGATAATAATAGATCCTCCAATTTTTAGGATATTTGCTTGATAGCCTTTAATGTCTTTATCCTTCCCTTTTGAAAGTCATTTAACTCCAAACCATATCTTCTAATGTAAAAATATATTTCTTAGTAATAAAGAATTGAATGTTGTCCATGACATTAGTTTAGTGTTGGGTTGTGACAACACATACCCATAGAATTATAGTTAGGAGGAATCTCAAGCCTTTGGATTTCCATTTCAAACCCATCTCTCCATTACTTGATCGAGCAACAGGACAATACCATTGATCCTCCTCTCTCGGTGAGTGTGTTGTGTGATGTATTATTCTCTTTGTTTCTCTATCCATTCCTAATATGTTTGCAGGTCAGGTTCAACAAGGTATCAGAGCATATGGTAGTTTGTCTGGAGAAGAGAGAGGTTAGGTTGTGTGACACAACCTCACCCCAGGAAATGCTAGAGAGATGCAGTCGAAGGTGTTGATCTTGTCGATGGGTAGGAGTTCCATGTGCATGGTGGAGACGCCCGCATTTTCCACCAGAAGCACAAATTCACCATCGAATTGACTCTTCATTGCCCCAGACCCAAAATCATTCGAGAAGAATCATTGGAGAGAGTATTGCGTACATGTACATGCAGGTCAGTAACCAAACATCAACATGAGGTATGGAAAGAGAGTAGTTGTCCAAATTCCACTGAGGAGGTGCAAAGGGCAGGACTGAGCAACCCGTACAATGTGTCACGCTAGAGGTCAATGGAACTAGGATCTTTCCAATGGAATCTGTATCTCTCACCCTACACAGGGATAGGGTCAACAATGAATTATTGAGGGTTAGAATGAAAACTAGGAAAGGAATTGGGAGTGGTTGATAAACATGCAGAATGAAAACATTAAGAAGAGAAAGAGTTTATGGAACACATTACACTATTAATGTGTATTCTATTAATATTAACATGTACAGTTACAAAATATGGTTACAAGATGTTACCGAGTTACCAACTTCTGTAATTGTACATAACTAATTAACTAGTTAAGGATGTAATTAGGTATTTTCCTTAACACTCTGCCTTAATTACATCTGATAAAAACTATCATTATCACCAACTTTCAATGAAATAGGATTCACACTACCCCTTAAAAAAAAGTTCATCCTAACCAACTCATGCAATAGGATTCACACAACCCCTTAAACAAAACTTCATCCTAACCAACTCTGAGATTAATATCTCACATGTCTCACATTTCTCTTGTTAATCAAAAATTAGAATTCTCGATACAATCATCAAGTTATCATATGATTAGACACCCTCGTATCTACCAAAGTGGGCTTAATACCACAAGTTGCTTGAAACCAGGGATAGTTGTGATGTATCATGGCCAGCGTTTCATGTTGCTCGAAACTAAGGATACATGTTACATGATCACAAAGTGACCTATGTAGGCCTGAATCAATCAGGGATTAATGAACATGGGGAGCAAATCTTTCTTTTAGAAAATTTTACAACAACTTGTTACAACTGGGACCAATAAACTTACTAGAGTGTCTACTAGGGTGTTGGGTACAATCGAACATGCACCCCTCAAATTGCAACATTTTATTTCTTCTTATTATATTTGCTGGTGAATGAAAAAACAAAATTAAACCAAAATTTTGTTGTATTTTGTTGCATTCAATCTCTGTGCTCTTCTCCACTTTTTCTCCACCTTTTCTTTAGGTCTGTGCCTATCTTCCTTCTTCGTGACTTTTTAGTTTCCTTTCTTTCTCGGGGTGAGGTTTTCTTAATGCATATTTTACTGCTCAATAATGTTGAAATGTTGTCCATAAAATGACAAGTGTCAATGATTCTTGCTCTTAAGCAATAAAAGGGGAAATATTTTTTTCTTGTGGCTTCTTCTCCCTAGAGTCCTTGATCTTCTATCTTGCAGAGTATTCTCTCCATGGTGACTCTTCTTTCGCTCCATGGTGACTCTTCCTCACTCAAATCTACTTCGGTGACTCTTCTTCACTCGAATCTGCGACTCGACACTCTACTAGCATGACTGGAATATAAATTCAAGAACAAATCTCATCACCATGATTTTTCCTCCTGAATTTACCTTCGTCTTGAATTTCCATATTCTCCTCACATTTGTTAGAGTAGCTAATTATAACAATTGAATTTCCATATTCTCCTCACATTTGTTAGAGTAGCTAATTATAACAAAATAACTACGATAGTATTGAGTTAGCTAAGCTCAATACTTTTTTTACATTTTCAATTCCAAAACATAAATATTACTCGAATTACAACATTTCCATTTCCCTTTCAACACAAATCCTCCATAACCAGATTTTCCTATTTTTTAACTTTACTCACTTTATTTCTTTATTTATGCCAAATACATATCTTACTGGCTCCAAAAATATTAAGTCTTCCTTTAAAATAAACAGTTTTTATAAGCTTCCTCCGTTAAAATTAAAATAAAATATTTTTCCACGGCTTCTCTTAAAAATAAATAAACATTTTTAATTCCTCCAACCTATTTTCATCGGATTGTCATTTCTCCAATCTAAGGATCTTTATTTTTTTCATCGGATTGTCATTTCTCCAATCTAAGGATCTTTATTTTGTATAGACGGTTCAAATTCCCTAACTCATCTGCGCTGCTTTGGACGAAAGATCCGTGTCTTTGAACATATTTTAAATCAGGGCCTTTATTAGGCCTTCTTTCATATCGAAAAGTGTCTCCCCCTTTCTTCGGGATTTCATCAAAAATATCATTTGGAATCGATGTATTTGGGATGCACCTTCGACTTCAACTATATTTTTAAATGGATACGGAAATACAGAAACCCTTTTGGTCTCTTGGATGGCCAGTGCTTCCATTACTGTACGCCCTGCATAAAGAACCTTCGAGGGAAATCTTCTTTCACTCATTTTATGCATACAGACCGGAAAACGGTGGTAAGTCATCCCTTCCACGTGATTCGGAGATCCTCGGGCATCCTTGCCCTCCAGTGATGAAATGAGGCCCATATCTACTCTGATACCATGAAAAAATTAAGCAGAGATAAATTTGATGCAACACACTACACTATTGATATGTATTTTATTAATATTAACATGTACAATTACATAATATGGTTACAAGAAGTTACATTGTTACCAACTCCTGTAAGGATAAACAACTAATTAACTAATTAAAAATATAATTAAGTATTTTCCTTAACACAGAAGCACATGAGAAAGGAGAGGCTCCAGAATACCTCCATCGCTACTGCGAGTTCATGGAAAATATATTAATGAGTGATTTTAACCCTCTACTAAAATCTCAAGGAGAACTCCCAAAGATCTGGCCAATTGTGGATGTGTTTGATAAGAGGACTGCAAACAAACGAGGGTTTGATTTTTAGGGCCTTTGGTGTATTTTCTATCACAAGGAAGACTTTTCTTTAGCTGTGATTGAAATTGATAATAACGATGATTGAAGTGTAGTCAGAAATGGCGCTGCCCACTTTGGTAACATCCTTAGACACGTTTTCTTCAGTGCTCGCACCATAGGCTAGGAGAATAGGAATACAAGAAGAGTTATTGTTCTAAATTACCAGTTTTTTTGGTAGAAAAATGTAAACTGGCCTTCTACAAAAATGTGTGAAGATGAATCGACATATTACGTGCGTTCCCTTCTGGAGACTATTAGTGTGTTCAAGGGAAGAACCCTTAAAGAAAAATACTCATGATTGAAAGGCCCCTTGAATGAAAGGAAATTGAGGTTTCGGATTGGGATCTATAACTGTCATTGTGTGTGGTGTAAAGGCGATCACCAATTTAGTGAAGTTGTGGATTAAAGCTTCAAAGATTGAATAGAATGATAGCAACGATAATTACCATTGAGGATAGATCGCTCAAAGCTTATTGTCAATGCATATATGAGTACAAGCTTGAGCTATGGCTTCGAATGCAAAGTTAGAGGTGGAGTTAACACTTTTTTTAAGTGTAAATGGGAATATGACTATAACATTCAGTTAGGCATGCATACCTTGGTTCTAAAATGTAATGAATAAAGTCTAGAGAACCTAGGTCATAAGGGATGGAATTGTGTGGTATTCTTGGATACCCTTCCTTTGAGGGAGGTTAGGCCATATTTGGTCATGGGAGGGGGGGGGTTACTTAAAAGGTAATGGTTTCGAGTACATCAATTGTTTTTTGTAGCTCATGGTTTTTTAGAGCCGTGAAATTATCTTGGAGGTGAGAAGGTGAAGTATTGCATGTATTGAATCACTGAAACTATCTTGGAGGTGAGAAGGTGAAGGTGAAGTCTCGCTTGGTTGGGTTGGCCAGATTATGCCAAGGAAGTACATCTTTGCTAGCTATGGTGATGGAGTTAAGGGAGGTATATTTTCGGATCCTACTTCCCACAAATTATCATTAGTAGAGATGTGTACATAGAACAATTTGGAGTTATTAAGGATCCCAAGCAAAGATTTATTTTCAAACTCGAGGAATCATTGTACGGCAATGTAACCAGGAAATGGTACAAGATGTGTGATTTCTTCATGGAAAGGAAAATTTTCTTAAGAAGTGAGTATGATCATTGTGTTTATGGCATATTCATTATCTTGTTGTTATGTTGATAATATGTTTTTTGCAAGGAAAGCATGGTTGAGATCAACAGGTTAAAGGCTCCATTAGCTAGGGATTTTAATGAAGGTTCTAGAAGTAGTAAAACAAATCTTGTACATAGAGGGAGACAAAGATGGAAAAATGTTAAGTTTTGGTTGTCATTGATGAGGTTCAGTATGAACTTTGTGAAACCAATAAATATTCCTTTACCTTTCCATTTTGAGTTTTCCAAAAGTTTAATCCCTAGTAGTAAGGAATAAATGATTATATGCCGCATGTACCTTATGCAAATGCAGTAGGAAGGTTGATGATTGCAATGGAATGTTCAAATATTTCACATGAAGCTGGTGGTATTAGTAGACACATGGAAAAAACAAGTAAACATCATGGGTGCTTCGATATATGAGAAGCACGAGTATCACCTACAATGGTTGCAACAATTTAGTTTGTGGTTATTTTGATTCAGTGGAGGTGGAATGGTCCATACTGGGATAAAGTTCGCATACATGTTCTTGCAACCAATATTGTTAGAGAAGCTCGAGTGGATTCTTGACTTCCCAATATGGTTAGAGAAGATCGAGTGGATTGTTGACTTCTCTTGGCTTGCAGGAAAGGTGATGATTGATTCATTGGAAAAACTTGAAAAAGGAATGAAACCAACTACTCACATGTGAGGCAACACCTAGAGGCATCCAAAGAAACACCACGCTTGGTTAATTAATTCAACAATCAGGAGTATATGATTATATAGGATTACAATCAGTTTAGGGAGTTAGAACAAACTCGTAGGAAATGGGATCTAATCTCTAAATACAAACACAATCGGAACTGCCTAACTAATAGGTTCTCCATTATTTCCAACTCTCCTCTTTAATGGACAAAGGATTGACATCCACACCTAACACCTCCCAAAACCGTTCAAATTTTATCTTCCCAAGAGGCTTTCTAAAAATATTAGCAGCATTGCCACTAGTATTACAATACATTAAAGAAACATCATTAGATTGCATCTTTTCTCGAACAAAATGAAACTAATCATATACATGCTTTGTCGTTGAATGATAAACCGGATTATTTTCCAACATTATTGAACTCTAGTTATTACACTTGATTATCATATCTTTCCTTTGTTCTTGTCCAACATCTTGAAGAAGTCTTCTCAACCAAACAACTTTACAAGTTGTTGCACACAAAGATTTATATTCTGCCTTAGTAAATGACAAAGATATAATAGGCTACTTCCTACTACTCCATGAAACAATCCTGGATCCAATTCCAAAGGCATAACCTGTAGTAGATCTCTGATCATCCAGATTGCTAGCCCAATCTGAATCTGAGTAACCTATCAGCTCAACACCAAATGAATCAGTATATTTAATACGATAATCAATTTTTCCTTTGAGATACTTGAGTACCCCTTTCGTTGCATTCCAATGAATTTCTATAGGTATTTCCATAAAATGACTTAGCAAACTAACAAAATATGCTATGTCAGGTTTGGTTGCAGTGAGATAGTTCAAACTTTCCACCATATGTCTATACATTGTACTATTTACCTTTTTTGAACCATTATCACAATAAAGTTTTGTGTTCTGCCACATTGGAAGAAAAGAAACTTTACATTGATCCATCTTAAACTTCTTAAGTACCTCTCCCACATATTTTACTTGAGACAGAAAGGTTTGACCAACATTTCTCGAAACCTCAAGACCTAGGTAGTATTGTAACTCACCAAGATATTTCATTTCAAATACCCCTMGCATCTTCTCCTTAATTCCATTAATCATTTTGTCAGAATTTCCTGTAATAATTAAATAATCAACATATTACGAAATCAATACAACATGCCCCTTCTTATMAAACTTGGAATACATATTTGGATCACTTTTTCTGCTCATAAAACCTTTTTGAAGAAAGAAGGAATCTATCTTCTGATACCATGACCTAGGTGCTTGTTTTATCTCATACAATGATTTCTTTAATTTACACACTAAATATTCCTTACCACTTTTCACAAATCCCTCTGATTGAGTAAGGTAAACCTCCTCCTTTGGATCACCATTCAGAAAATAATATTTTACATATAATTGGTAAAGCTTCCAATGATACTTTGTAGCTAATGCAATTAACAATCTTATAGTATTTAATTTATCTACTCGTGCAAATGTTTTTGCATAGTCAATACCCTCTTTCTATGACTACCCTTTTTCCACCAATCTAGCTTTGTATTTGTCTATACTACCATCTAATTTAAATTTAAGTTTGTATATCCATTTACATCCAATAGGATTTTTATCTTTATGAAATTCAGTCAATTCCCAAGTTTTCCTTTTCATTATAGACTCATATTCTTCCTCCATTGATTTTCTCCACTCTTCATGTTCATTAGCTTCACTAAAGCTCATGGGTTCTATGAAATTCGAAATATTACTCATCAGGGAATAATATTTATACCTTTCAGGTAGATGAACCTATCATGAAGATATTTTTAATTGGTTGGTGACTTCTTCTCTGTTTTGTGAATATCCTTATTTATTGTTGGATGTATCAATGTCACTAGATGCATCTTCCTCTTGTTGTTGTTATTGATATTGATTCTTCCACTTCTCTTCTTTGACCTCTTCACCTTAAACAACTGCATTCCATCCTTCATGGTTGTTGTCTACATTATTTCCTTCTACTCATTCATGGAAAATTACATCTCTAGTCACAAAACATTTTTTAGTAGATGGATCAAACAATTTATATGCTTTAAATTCTAAACAGTACCCTATAAAAATACATTTGATATCTTTAGCATCAGGCTTGTTCCTCTTCTCCTTTGGAATATGTGAAAAAAAATTACATCCAAATATCCTCAAATTATTAACTGCTGGATTAGAATCGTACAAGGATTTGAAATGAATTTTATGATCAAGACACCTTGTTGGAATAAAATTGTTTAAATAAACAGTAGTGCTAATGGCCTTACCCCAAAAATCATTTGAGATATTCTTACCTTTCATCATACTTCATTCACACTTCACTAGAGTTCTATTTTTCCTTTCTGCAACTTCGTTCTACTGTGGAGTGTGGGGTACTATAAATTGTTGTACTATTCCATGATCTTTGCAATACTTGATGTTCCCTAATCTATACTCTCCCCCTTGATCCGAATGGAGGATTTTTATGATTTTTCTTGTTTGCTTCTACACCATGTTTCTTAATTCCTTAAAGTATTCAAAAACATCACTCTTTCCCCTAAGGAAATAAACCCATGTGTATCTTGTGCAATCATCAATAAATAGAAAAAAATAATAAGCACCACCTAAGGACCTTGTCTGCATTGGTACACAAACATCATCATGTATAAGTTCTAATACATCTTTATTTATCCTAACAGAATTATAGGAGAATTCATCTTTGTGCATCTTTCCTAATGCACAGCCTTCACAAGCAACATGCTCATTCGTCAACATAGGGATTCCTTCAACCAGAATTTGTTTTTGTAATAACAACAAATCATGATAATTAATGTGAACATACCTCTGGTGCAAAACAGTTTATGTAGGCATAGTTGCATAAGTCAATGCTTGATTATTCTTTCCAGTAACATCAAGTTTGTACAGGTCTCCAACGCATATGCCTATAGCAATAGTTCTATAATGATCCAGCAAGTGCTTTACTATGCAATAAGTCTTGAAGAATTGAACCTTCAGATTGCAATCTATAATTGTACACACAGAGATGTAAATTTTATTTATCCCCGATACATACACAACATTCCAAATTTGTCTCACAGTACCATTCGACAATGTTACTAAAATATCTCCATATCCCTTAATCTGATAAGAACGATCATCTCCAAGATAAATATGGGCACCATTATGTGTTTCTTTGAAATTTACATACCACTTCTTATTATAGTCCATTAGAATTAAAGCTCTAGAATCCACAAACCATGCATCAACATGATCAGTTTTAGCAGACAACGCAACATTGGAAACAAGTAGTCTAAGATACTTTGAATCAAAATTTGGGGTTTCATCAATATCATTAGTAGAAATAAACAATCTGAGATCAATATTGGAGGTTTCTCTTACAAATTGACCTGAATTTTTTCTAGGTTTATACCTGGGTTCGTCACTTTTCTTCTTCTGACATTCTCTAATAAGATTCCCAGTATTACCACAATAAAAACACTTAGGATCACTTTTTTTAGATGGAATACCTTGATTCGGCTTTGGAGATGACTTTCTCCAAAATGCACTTCCTCCTCTACGTGGAGAAAAAACTCCGCCTCCTTCTCATGGTTTCCCTCTAGGGAGTCTTTTCTTTGTCCATAGTGCTAAGTCTGAATTTTGAGGTTTCAAATTTGTGCACCTCTCTTCTTCTTGGAGAAATATATCTATCGGTTCCTCAAAGGTAGGAGATTTCTCTCTCGCTGTAAGATCTATTATAAATATTTGATAGTCCTCTAACATTCCATTTAAGGTAATTGTGACAAGATCAATGTTGGATATTGATTCTCCTATATCTCCCAAATTTTCTTTTAGGTCTTTAATTTGAACCAGAAAGGTACTAACATATTCATTTACATCCATTTTAATACTTAGAAATTTATTGTTCAGGAAAAGAATACAATTTGTATTATTGGTCTCATACAGATCTTTTAGTTCTTTCTAGGTTTCATTATCAGTCTTAGCATCTCTAATGTGAGAAATCATATTATCTTTCATAGACATTAGTAATAATACCTTGGCTTTGTTCTTCTATTTATCCCAATCTTGGATTGTTTCCGTTGTCACACCTGCTACCGCATCGATTCACACTTCATCTCCTTTTGCGACTTTCCACACACCATATACTTCCATCAAGGTCTGCATCTTGAATTTCCAATTGAGAAAATTGCAGCCATCAAACTTATTGTCTTCATTAATATAATTTTATATGCAAGTGGATTCACCATCTCTATAAACTCCTTCACGCAACAAACTCACAAAAAACTCCTCTCCAAAGAAATGATTGAACACAAGAATGGCAACCTTAAGAGGGCCTCTATTATAGGAGATCGTGTAGAAGAATAATTGTTTCATCATGAAGTAGAAAGGAAATACCAGTGCCAAGGTTCAATTTAAAAGAGAGCCCAACAATCTCTACAACTTGCACACATACAAGTATTCAAGGCTAGTGAATAACAAGATTGTTTCTATTACACCTATTACTGGTGAAGATCTGGAAGTTGTTTTTGCAACAACAAAGATGAAGAAGCAGCGATATGGGTGCACCTCTTACCTCATCTATAAAGGGTAGTGCACCACTTCAACATGCAAATTTCATAGAAGGCAGCTCCTCCCTATCATTATCTCATCATCATGTCTCAGCAATGCACCAATATTCACAGTCTGCGATACTTCACGCAGTTAGCTCCTCAAAATAGCATCATGATATGTTCCTCTACAATGGTCCTCTCTCTCACTGCAAGATTCATGGGAAACCTTCTTAGGAGATCCTCCAATGCCAAATGGGCGACTTAGCACCATCACACAAGCTCTTCCAGGTGGGTGGTTGCAACTATGAAAACAACGAGATTCCTTCACACGAGCCTTTACACATGCATCAACCCTTCTCATTCTCCACACATCTGGACTCCTTGCAACAACAATGAACTTGTTCGATCTTTAGTAGTAACGATCTCCAGGATTGATCTTCACCTTCCACTGAACAATCGTTCATTTGCCTTAGCGATTTATCTTGAACATGAGACAAATCCACTCGCCCTCTCACTTATGTCCTTTTTGAACAATGTGCCACACCTTAAGCAAACAACACCATGCTTCACCTTCAACAACAGTGACGTCTCCTCCTTTACAATGACCTTCTTTCTTTAGCAACATCGACATTGTCTATCCACATACCTATCTACATGGCTCTAATCCCAACTTGAAAAAGGAAAGGCAAATTAGAAGGAACAAAACCAACTTCTCACAGGTGAGGCAACACCTGGAGGTAGCCAAAGCAATGCCATGCTCAATTCATCGATTAAACAATCACGAGTACATGATTATATAGGATTACAATAAGTTTAGGGAGTTAGAACAAACTCCTAGGAAATAGGATGTAAGATCTAAATACAAACATAATTGGAATTGCCTAACTAATAGGTTCTCCATTATTCCGAAGTGGCAAGATATCAAGAAAATTGTTGTCAAGGTGGATATTGTTAGGTTGTGAAAACACATACATTTATAGTTAGAGTTTGGAGGAATCTCAAGCATTTGGATTTCCATTGCCTTGAAAAAACTGGAGTTATTTCCCATTTAAATGTAGAATCCCATGAGGAGCTTCTTAACATTTGTAAACCCATTTCTTCATTACTTGTCGGAGCAATAGAGAAATATCATTTCCCCCACTTCTATTTGTCTTTGTGTGTGTTGTTTGTGATGTAATATTCTCTTTGTTTCTTTGTTCATTAACATTATGTTTTCATGCCAAATTTAATAATTAGGGGATTCATAAGTTTTTTTTACTAATGAATTCTAATCCCTCAAAGTAATTGTATTATTTTCTTTCATTTTTTGAGTTAGAATTTCCGTGTAAAACTTTCAAGATCTAATTTAGAAAGGTTTAAAATGTTATCTTTGTTTTTATTTATATAATATCTTCCTTTTTCTTTTGATTAGGACTTTGTAATTATTTATCTTTTATCTTTTAAGGATGAGTCTTTCTTTTACAGATTTTTCATAATTTTACACTATTTATCATAGAACGGTTTGATCATTTGATTTTCCTTTATACTGAATACAAAATGTATAGAAAATAATCCAACAACGATATAAAAGCATCACACATTTCTCCTAACCAAGTTATTCGACATTAATAGCATTAATGCAATTCAACGTTAATACCACTTTAAACTAAAAAGTATCACACTATGTGTGCCTTCTCATATGATTCCATTGATAATTCTCTCTAAGAGGAGGGAAAGTCCCATTTACCCATAAAATGATAGGAGGATTGAGGATTGATTGATGTCGTGTCCCACTTGAAGAAATGAGAGTTTGATTCACAATTTTGGTAAGTATTTAAGATTAGATTAGGTGTTCAAGTGATTAACACATAGGTTTATAATATCGATGAATCTAAACACTAGAGCATGTCCTTGTGATAAAATGGGAGAGTAGAGTGATATGAACAAATATTCAATTGCTTACCATATCAATATAATGGACTCTATTGTATAGAGAGTACATGTTGTTATCAGATATAACTTATTCTAAAGATAACTGGGAGGTTGAGAGAATATCTCAACCACACACCAAACAAGGATCTCACAAATCCAACTCTCTAACAACCTCTTAATAATAGGATCACACAACTCACATAGATATTAACTCTACCTCTCAATACATTAGCAAGTATATTAGATAAGTAGGAATTATATATTCCAACACTCTCCCTTAATGACTACATATCTAAATATCTATGTGGTCATATCTTCATATGCTTCCTCTTGTATTTGCATCTGATTATTGACATCCATATAAAAAGAAATCCATCTACTGGATTTCTTTTTATATGGATGTCAATAATCAG
>JASDQU010739852.1:165984-188248 GCA_032191745.1 Picea mariana
CAGCCTTCCATTCGAAGACTAAGAATATATAGTTGAGGTACCAATTCATACGATCCACCTTGGAAGATGGACAATTGAAGCTGGAAAAGATACACACTAGCCAGAATCCTACAGACATGTTAACAAAGGGAGTAACCAGGGAGAAACTAAGTTCTTGCTCAGTTTCAGTTGGTCTTCAAGAATGAAGATGAAGATGAGAAATTTGCAAGGTCCAAGAAGGTTCAGAGTCCAGCATATACAACAGTGGTGGAGTTGTTTAGATCAGTCTCCAAGTGGGAGATTGTTGGTTGTGGAGTCTAATTATCTTCCTGATTTAAAGGTTTTTTACTTTCAGCTGTGTTGATACCCCATGAAGTATTTACACCCCAAAAGTATGTACACTCTTCCACATGGGACAGTGCAGAGAGGGGGTAACTCCTCTGCGGGGTATGGGGGCAAGAGGGCCCCCAGCGGGGGTTCGGGGGCGAAGCTCCCGAAGAAAAAATTTCCCTGTAAAAGTATATTGTAATTTCATTGTAAATCTGGACCATTCATTATAAGGTCACAGATCTAACGATAGAGATTATGTTAGGGTTTTTTGCCATAGAAGGCAACCCTCCTTTATGAGGGAAATGTATTGCGGCTATGTATGTTAGCGAGTATTGTATTCTGAGAGAGGAGACTGTGAGAGAAAGAAGAGGAAGTTACAATAGGTTTTGCTATAGGTTGCATCCCTTCATTTTGCTAGATAATAATAAAGAAAGGACCTGGTAATTTCTCTGGTGGATGTAGCCCACACTGGGTGAACCACGCAAATCTATGTCTCTATTGTATTGTGTATCTTCTGTGTTTTGTTTCCGCATTTGTTTTATTTTATTGCTCCACTGTCCTATTTTTCTAACATACTTCGAGTGGAAGTACTTCATGAAGAGGCAAGTGATGTGAGTTTGAAACTCCCGAAGGCCAAAGTATCAAAGTCACTCATAACCATTGATTGTGAAGGAGGAAATGCATTAGTAGATCGTGAACTTTGGGAGAAAGCACTCCGAGAAAAAGCGAGCTTAGAGGAGTTGAAACTTTTGAAGCCCAAAGTTTATAATTGAAAGGGTAGATGTGGTGCTGACGTGGACCTTTCTAGGCATACCACGTGCCATCGCCTTAGTTGGAGACAACTGTACTATTTGCGCCCAGAGGATAGAGAAGATGAAATTTCGTAATTCGGGAGATCGAAAGGGAAGAAAGCGGGAAAGCTTCCGGAAACCAAAATCCCAAAGCTCTAGAATCCCGAAGACCCGTAACTCAAACACCTAAAGTTTCATAGTGAGTGTTAGTCATTGGATGTTGGGTAGGCATGGAATATTGATCCACTCTACTTTGTGAGTTCGGTAACTCAGAACTCTGAGATATTGTTGTGATGTGCTTTAAAAATCTACGAGGCCGAAGTCCCAAGTAGGAGCTTATTGATATAGTGCTTGGTCACGACCAATGGTTGCATTAGTTAGGGAAATGACAGAAACGGTCTAGTCCCCAAAAACGTACCAGAGAAGATCATCGAAAGAAAAAATCTGTGGGGATTCTTGATTGAATGAGAATCACAAAGAATGAAAATTGAACGTTTTCTGTAATCAGATTTGTTTATGAATGTTGTGAGAATTGTTAAGGAATGATGGCCTGGCAAAATTTGTTTGTATGCACATTGTGTTTGCAGAAGTTTAACGAGTGCCATAAATGAATAGAGTTTCCAGTGAGTGCAAAGAAACAGAGGAGGCCCAGAATGCTTCCAGTTCAGAGAACGAAGCTAAAGGGATGGATATTCATTTCGGAGTTGAAGGGTCGAACTCCAATGGGCATGGAGAAGAGATAGATAAGGAAGGGAATATGATGAAAATCATTGAAAGATTGTAGAAAGATGCCCAAACTGACCTAGAAGATAGCATAAAGATCATGAAAGCTAGGGAACAACAGGGAGAATTCAACTTAAAGTTGATGAAGAGTCTGAAGAGAATAGAAAATAAGTTGGATAAGGAGAGAGACTCATTCAAAATAAGGAGTCACCAGACTTCTAAGAGAAGAAGATAAAGCAGTTTTGGTAGACACCATCATCACTCCCAAGGTCGCTCCAAGAGGAGGGCACACAGTAGTTCAAGCCCATCTCCTACCAAAAAGAACACGAGATCTGGAGTGGATGAACTAAAGGGAAAAATGAACAAGATTAAGCCTCCTACATTTGATGGAGAACAAAAGAAGGAGGAATATGTCGAGACATGGTTGCTTGGCATGAGGAAATATTTCCAACTATAGAATTATTCCTCTCATTCTGAAGGAAGAATTGCAATGTATCAACTAAAAGGAAAGGAATCCATGTGGAGGGATCATCTTGTGCAAGTGCAACACATTAGAGAGAAATATATCACTTGGATAGAATTCAAGAGATATTTTGAGAAGAAATACTCGACTAAAAGATATTATGATAGAAAGATGAAAGTGTTCTTTGAACTCAAGCTGGGCAGCATGACCATTGATGAATACAAATGAAGGTTTTTGGAATTACTGAAGTATGTTCTATTCATCAAGGATGAGACTGTCAATATTCAAATGTATCTTAGTGGACTGCCACCTTCCATTAGGGACAAGATTTAGTATGATGACCCAAAAACTATGGAAGAAACTATAATAAGAGCGAAATGCTTATATGAGAAGCAAAGAGAGAAGCCTACCTTCCAGAAGGCTTGGGAAGACAAGAAGAAATTTCAGATGGTCAAAGGAAGAAGGGAACTAAGCCACCATTTTTCAGAAACAATTCTCAAGGACAACCATCATTTAGAGAGTTGAGAATGGCCGACGTATGGGAACAAAGGCCAAGGAAGATGCCCATTCAGTTTTGGGGCTGTCAGGGGAACCACAAGTACAAAGATTGTTTCCATAAAAATGGAAAAGTGAGAGTCATTCATAATGTTCAGCAAGATAAAATAGTGGAGGACATGTGCAGTAGAATGTGAAGGATCTACATAGTCCTGGACAACAAGAAAGTTGAATATCATTCGCACATGATTGAAGTGAAAGGTATGATCAACAACCATGCCTTTACTATTTTAATTCATTCAGGGGCTAGCCATAGTTATATAGATCCTAGAGTGTTGGAAAATTTTAAATTGTTGAGAAGAAAACATGAAAAGTATTTGTTAGTGCAACTAGCTACACGAACCAAGAGAAAAGTCACTGAGTTGGTTAAGTCATGTCCTGTGGACATGAATGGACTAGGCACAAAGGATGAATTGAACATTCTTCCTTTAGGTTCTTATGACTGTCTAGTTGGGATGGATTGGTTGGATCAACACCATCCCATCCTAGACTTTCATAATAAGGCATTCACTTGCCTGGATGAGAAAGGAAATCAGAAAACAATCGAAGGACTTCCTAGAGATATTGCTATCAGAGAAATCTCAACAATGCAGCAAAAAAATTGCTACAGAAGAGGCTATCAATTATTTGCATCCTGTGTGGAGGAAGCATCTAAGGATGAGGTCTCAAACATTGGATATTATGAGGTGCTAAAGGAGTTTGAATATGTATTTCAGGAGGCACCCAAACTACCCCCAAAGAGAGATATTGACTTCTCTGTAAACTTGATTCTTGGAGCAGCTCCATTGTCGAAAGCACCTTACATAATGAGTATGCCGGAGTTGAAAGAAATATAATTGCAGCTTGAAGAGCTTATGAAGAAGGGGTATATATGCCCAAGTGTTTCACCTTGGGGTGTCCGGATCCTATTTATGAAGAAGCGGGATGGGACGCTGAGATTGTGTATCGACTTTCGATAATTGAAAAAAGTAACTGTGAAGAACAAACATCCTTTGCCGAGGATTGATGACCTCTTCGATCAGTTGAAGGATGTGAAGATATTTTTGAAGATAGAATTCAGGTCAGGATATCACTAGGTAAGGATATAGGATGAAGACATCATCAAGACCACCTTCAAAACAATGTATGGTCATTATGAATTCATAGTGATTCCATTTTGGTTATCGACTGCACCCGTTGTTTTTATGTGCCTAATAAATGGTGTATTCAGGGACTATCTAGACAAGTTTGTCATACTATTTTTGGATAACATCCTAGTGTATTCCAAGCTGGAGGAAGAGCATGAACAACATATATGGATGGTGTTCCAGGTGCTAAGAGAGCACCAACTGTATGCCAATTTGAGCAAGTGCTCATTTTATCAAGAGAAGATCCATTACTTGGGGCATATTATTTCGAAGGATGGGATAGTTGTAGATCCTGAGAAGATTGAATCCATCAGAGAATGGTCAGCGCCAAAGAATGTGATGGAATTCATATCCTTTATGGGTCTAGATAGTTATTACAAAAGGTTTATCGCGGGGTTCTCAAGGATATCTTAACCTCCCACTTCCTTGCAAAGAAAGGAGAAGAAGTTTCAGTAGACTCAAGAATGTGAAAAAACATTCCAACAATTGAAGCAACTATTAACCAGTGCTCCAATCCTAAGGATTTCAGATTCGAATGAAGATTTCGTAGTGTGCATAGATGCATGCAAAGAAGGACTGGGAGGAGTCCTCAATCAGAATGGATTTTTAATATGTTATGAGTCGAGGAAGTTGAAAGAGAACAAAAGGAACTTTTCCACTCATGATTTGGAGTTGGCAACCATAGTGCATGCTCTAAATAAATGGAGGCATTACCTCATGGGAAAGAGTTTTGAGCTAAGGATAGACCATAATGGTTTGAAGTATTTGTTTGATCAACCAACCTTGAATGCTAGGCAGAGTAGGTGGTTGGATTTTCTCTGTGAATATGTCTTTGATATCAAGCATATCAAAGGAAAAGAGAACAAAGTGGTTGATGCACTCAACAAGAGAGTGCATGAATTGCATGCTACAACCATTAACATGTACCAAATTAATATTAAAGGCATAATTTCAAAGGCTGCAAATGCAGAGTTATAGTACAGGGATTTGGTAGCGAAGATACAGCATGGTAAGATGCCACAGAATGTGGATAATTATAAGTTGGAAACTGATGGAACACTTCTTTACAAGAACATAATTTATGTACCTAACGCCCAAGAATTGAAACTTACAATTTTGAAAGAAATGCATAATGTGCCTTATGTTGGGCACCCTAGATATAAGAAAACTATGGCAGCAGTCAAGAGCCATTTTTGGCCAAGTATGAATAAAGAGATTGCAAAACACATCGCGAGATGTATGGAGTTCCAGAAGGTTAAAGCTGAACACATGCACCCAACAGGGTTGCTGCAACCTTTACCCATTTCTGAGTGGAAGTGGGAGGTAGTGACAATGGATTTCATCACAGGATTGCACAGAACATGCTAGCAACATGACTCAATCATGGTGGTGGTGGAAAATCTTATGAAAGATTTCCATTTCATTCCGTTAAAGACTACTCACAAGGCAGTGGTTGTTGTCGACGTATTTATGAAGGAAGTGGCACGATTGCACATAATTACCAAGACAATTGTGTCTGACAGAGACCCAAAATTTACCTCAAATTTATGAAAAGGGTTATTCAAGGGGTTTCAAATGAATATGAACTTTAGTACAGCATATCATCCTGAGTCTGATAGACAGACAAAGAGGGTGAATAGAGTAATATAAGATATGCTAAGGATGTATGTGATGGATAAACCATCTAAATGGGAAGACTACCTACATTTGGGAGAATTCACCTACAACAATGGGCATCAAGAATCATTGAAGATGAGCCCATTTGATGGACTTTATGGCAAAAAGTGCAATACTCCAATAAGTTGGGATAATCCAGCTAATAGGGCAGTAGTTGGGCCAGATTTTCTCAAGGGAATGGAAGAACAAATGCTAAAAATTAAACAGAAATTGAAAGCTTCTCAAGATAGGCAGAAAAGTTATGATGATAAAAATAGAACCCACAAAGAGTTTAAAGTGGGTGACCGTGTTTTCCTGAAAGTGAAAGCCAATAGAAGTTCCATGAAGATGGGAAATTGTTCCAAGTTGGCAGCCAGATTTTGTAGGCCATTTGAAATCCTAGAAAGGATTGGGCTAGTTGCATATATGCTTGCATTACCTACATCCATGACCATACATAATGTTTTTCACGTTTCATTTCTTAAGAAATATATACTTGAAACTAATGATGTAATTGATTGGAATGTGATTTAGGTGGAGAAAGAAGGTGTCTTGCAAGTGCATCCTGTGTGCCTATTTGACAGGAAAAACAAACAACTCTGGAATCAATCCATAGGGATTGTGAAGGTCCATTGGACCTAGTACGGTCCCGAGAACATGACATGAGAGCATGAGGATGCTATGCAGGCAGAATACCCACATCTTTTTGAAGATTTTGAAAATCTTGTTGATGTTGTGTAACGAGTTGCACTGAGGACAGTGAAAAAATAAGGGGAGAGGATTGTAAAATCCTCCGGTAGTTCCCCAGTTATATTTTGAATTGTAATCATGTTTATGAATTGTAATCATGTTTTATAGGCTGGTGAGTCGAGTATTGATAAGCTGATGCGCTTATGTGTTTATTAGGATGGAGAGCCTAAGTGTTAAAGGCCAAGAGCCTATTTTTGTATATGTAATTATGCATAACATTAATAAAGATTAAACATCACTGCATGCAGACCGACCACGAAGAAAGAGTGATGGGGGACTAAGCTTCCATAGATTGGGTAAGGGAAAAGGGGGCTAAAAGGTTGGAAAGAGGGGCTAAGCTTAGGGGCTTAAGTCCTTGAGATAATAATTTAATATTATTCCAAAGTGGTGTGAAAGGTATACTTTTATCCTAATTTTCTGGAAAAGGGAACACATACTTGATGGAGTGCATGCAGCTTCATCGGAGACATGTGTCGGTCCAGGCACATGAAATTTAATTGAGTCGTGATGGGGTTCGTCCTCGATTATTGTGTCTGATGTCTACACCATGTTACATCTGCGTCTGATCTGTGCATGCATACCTCACGCATCTCTGAAACCCAAAACTGTGAGGCCAACCTATAATGTTTTTCCTGAGAAGTCGATGCATCCTAAGTCTGAACCGTTGGAGTCTGTGTTCGACTTATGCGTTGATTCCTTGTCTCACACCCATAAATCTAGTGGAAAACCCGTGCACTGAGTCGTGTCTCCATTGAACCAATTTTAGCCACATTGCAGAGTTGAGTCCATACGTGAACCGTTCTTGTGTTGCAACCTTCTATTTTCTTGAGTAGTGTTGACGAGTTACCATTGTTGTCACCCGTACCTTGCTGGAACTGAGTTGAAAGTGGCTAAAGAAAAAGATTGTCAGGCTTGTTGTTGAAGAGGCAGGTTGCCAGGTCTGTGAGCAGCTCTCTCCAGGTGAGAGAGTCTGCTGGGAAGTGGTTTTCTCTGAGAGAGAGTCCAGCACCAGCTACAGAGCTCTGAGAATTTTTTATCCATCCTGTTGTCGAGACCCAGAGAGGGAGGTGAAGCACCAATGGACTGTTCTTGTGAAGTTGTATACTCTCGGGTGGAACATGCATGTGGGGAATGAGATTTCATGAGTAGTGGGCGTAAGAAGGCTCCCGGAGAGAATCCTTCCGGTCGCTTTGTTTAGTTTTCCTGTAACCTTAGCCTAGTCTAGGATTTCATTGCCTTTGGTGGAGCTTAGTCCCAGCTGAGGGGTGACCCACTTCTAAGCGTGATGAGAAGCATGGTCTAAGGCTGGGAGGTTTGTGGAAGGTCTACACGTAGTTGGTGGAGTTACTACAGCTTCAAGTATAAGTATCATTACGTGTTTAATTTTAATTAAAATGTATGTCTGTGATGCTTTTAATATTATCATGTATTTTGTTGCAATGATATTTATTGTTAATTCTGTTTAAGTCTTTATGATGGTAGTAACTCTATGTTAAATGAATTAATTTGATTTAATATGCATTTTATATATAATTTATGGGAATGTTTCGTGTAGTAGCATTGCCTGGCAGTGGGGTTGATGGTTAGGGACATTACACCATCAAACTTGTTAGGAAAGGTTCTAAGAACCTTCTCTACCACTCTCTGATTTGGACTCGCTTCATTATTCCTCCTTAAGTGAGTTATTGTGTTCATGACTTCAGCCATATGATGGTCTACTAACTCTGACTCCTTCATCTTCAGATTCTCAAAATTCTTTCGTAATGTTTGGAACTTGATTGTCTTTAGCTTGGTAATACCCTCATAGTTTGTCTCTAATATGTCCTATGTTGCCTTTGATAATATCTCCAATGAGATCTTGGGAAATATACCTTCATACAAGTCTTTTTGGATGAGAAAGAGAGATTTTTCATCCTTCTTTGTGTTATCTCTTAGTTGATCCTTTTGAGAATTGGTCAAGGATTGCTCAACTATGTGATTAGTTGGTTTTGTATAATTTTTAACTACAATTACCCAAACATACTGATAAATTAAGGCCCTCATATTGATTAACCAAACTTCATAGTTTTTTCCTATGAAAACAATGATCTCTGGTTGTGGTTGTGCAAAACTGCTATTTGAAGCTACATTTTTCTTAAGAAAATTCTCTTTTCAAAAATAATAAAGTGAAAAATATATCTACCCTTTTTAAAATTCTCCATCACATAAGATCTATGTATTATGGAAAATATACCATGTGCCCTTTAATAATAATAATAATAATTTATTTTTAAGGTCACAGCCAAGCCAGACACCAAATTGGTGTATGAAGCCTCCATAAGTATAAAATATATCTACTTGATCCAATTAAAAAAAAAAAAACTAAGTAAATAATATAACTTCGTGTATGGTGAAAATAATCGAAAATTCAAATGAAATTTTACCATGAGTTAAATTCAAAGTCCCATTGGTTATTTAACTAAAGAAAGAACAGATAACCTCTCTCTTGGTACTTTGTAGCGGGGGCATATTTCATGTGTCACCAGAGAACCAATTAGTTCATCTGTTGAAAAACATGATAGATCCTTGGATTCAAGGATTGCTATTACAACCATTTCGAATTTCTTTGGTAAAATTTTGAGGATTTTCTCAACAATTTGTTGATCAGTGATGGATTCACCAGTTAGTCTGATCTGGTTCACGATGCCCATGACTCTAGTCATGAACTGATCCACATTTTCGGACTCTGTCATCCTTAGAGTCTCGAATTGCGTTCTCAAGGTCTGCAGTTTAACTGTTTTGACCCTGTCATTTCCTTGGTAGGAAGATTTAAGGATGTCCCAGGCCTGTTTTGAAGTACCAACGCCTGTGATTTTTGAGAAAATCGAGTCATCCACAGAATTTTGAATCCAAAATTTAACTTTATTTTCTCTGTTTCTCTGCGTTGCTTGAGAAATTTTCTACTGATTAGTCATGGCGGACAGGTCTGCTGGATCTGGTTCCACATATCCATGATCCACTGGATCCCAACACTCTTGTTCTTGCAAGAAGGATCTCATCTGAACAGACTAGAACTCATAGTTCTTTCCAAGAAGAATCAGACCCTGAGTTGGTCCTAAATTGCTAGACGTCGCCATCTTTTAAAGAATTCAGCATAACAGAAAAAAAAATTCTTACTTACCTGTCTCCTGCATGTAATTTGCAGTGGTTTCGGAACTTTGCGATTCGAGATTTCGCGAGTTTCAACTTAGCGATTTTTGGCTTCGCGATTCTATCTTCGGGACATCGTTATACGAGTCCTCCAATCTCTTGTCACTCCAACCTCCGATCGCTGAAACGCCGAAGAGGACTTAACGGCCTTAGATTGACCCTTTGTCTCCGAACAATGTGACCACACGCCTAAAGGTTAAAGCACTGTTGGCTTTTCGCGAATCAGAGAAAAGCGATGCCTTTTCCAGTTCTCTGTCCCTCAAATTCTCGAAATCTGAAGTATCCTAGTGCTTATTCAAACGCCTTTTTGAGATTTCACGTTTCTGGACTTCGGTGGTTTTGCTGTGACGATCCTTTCAGGATTTCGGGATTCTGGGTTTCGCGACTTCGCAAACTCTGTTAGTGAGCTCTTCTGACTCCTCGATTCCACGATCTACGATTTATCGAAATGTTGAATTGACTTCAAGGATCAACGATCCTTATTGATTTCAGATCAAAGACTCAGATTATTTCGGACATTTGTGTATCGGTATTTCACGATCCTTGAGTTCACGATTTTGGGTTTCGGGACTTCTTGTTTCCCAATGTCGAGAACCTATGGCTTCTTGATCGCCCGATATCTGAAATGTCGATGGCCCTTTCCTTTCGGGACTTTCCTCGAAGGCCTAGATTGTTGCCACGCGTCCCCTTAAGATAGAAGGTCCTCATCGTTTCGCAATTTTGTGACTTGCGACTCCAAATCCTCTATCAAGTTGAAACCCTGGTAGCCGAGATGCTAATGGTTTCCTCGATCTCCGCCACGTGTCCAAACGAATGGATGGCTGTGATCTTTTCGAGATTTCAGGACTTTCGCTGTGGAGTGTCGTGACCTTTCGTCAACAAGACCTCCAATATCCCGAACTCCGAAATGCCGAAATGATGGCACTTGGATCTGCTGCCACTTGTCCTTTGGATGGATGGGTCACAATCCTCTTGGGATTTCGCGATACGTGATGTCAAAATTTCATGTATCGGGGTTTTGGAGAGCAGTCTCCTTCACTTGTCCAACTCCCGATCCCTGATTTTTCGATCGGATCAGATCGATGGCTCACGATCTATCTCAATCCAACGGTCTATAATAACTTGTTATTTTGCAATTTGAGAATTCTCACGGCTGTCTTCTGACCTTTACACCTTGTGAGTCAGCAAAATGCCGAGATGTCGCAACGTGTCTCTTGATGGACGGTCCAGATGACTTTGGGATTTCGTGACTTCACAAGTCAAAAATTCTCCTGTGCACTCCAGAGGACTAAACCTCCATCACTTTCTCATGGATCCAACGGCTATCGGTCCTCTGCGCAAGATCTAACGGATGAAATTCTTTTGCCTTTTCGACACTCTCCTTGTCCCTTCTGAACTGGATTTCCACCTTAGATATTTTCGGAGGATGGATCTTACTACTGCGCCGGCTATTCGTTGCTCCTCTGACGCGATCTTTGTTGTGTTTGAAGAAATTTTGTCCTGCCGAAGAAAAATTCGTGATTCTTTCAAAGATTTGAAGGAATTTCACGAGTTCTTTGAAGCTTAGCATTGTCTGTTGCAATCTTTGACGGATTTGAGACAATTCTCGTAAATCTTTTAAACGATTCTACCTTCTGCAGGAATCTTTAACGAATTTGAACCAATCCTTTGAGTTCTTCAAATGTTCCTGCATCCCGCAGCTCTTCTTCGTGAATCTTTTACGAATTTGATAATTTTGCAAGAATCTTTACTATTTCTCTATATTCAGTCTTTACTTCCTCAATATTTTGAGCGTATAGTACTTTGCTTCCTCTCGTGAGCTTCCTGGGAGGATCTTTTGAGAGTATGAACGAACAACTCTCTAATCCTTGCGAAAAAAACTGTGTTGCGTGCTCTCAAGATCTGTGTAAGCTCTGTGCTATTTGAGGATCGTGTTGCTCTCCAGCCTTTGTGAAGAGGCTTACTGCTAAAGCTCTGATACCATGAGAAATTGTGAAGCAAGAAATGCAGAGAGAAACAATAGGACAGAAAACAGTATATTAGAATATAAGAAGAAGAGTACAAAACGAGTACATGAAGAAGTTCTGAAGTAGTACTATGCAAAGGGAAATAGCTGAGCTAAATAGGCTCAAGAGAAAAAAGAATAGAAAGTACAGCTGGCCAGGACAACTGGTAGTGTACAGTCAGCATGTTGAGGTTACATTATATTTAACAAGAATGAGGGCACAACTCTCTTGACAGTGTTTAGGGTTTGGATAGTGGTGGCTATTTGATCGAATGACTCCTTTAGCAATCAATGTGACAACTTTCTTTACCCGTAACTAGCTGGAACGAATCTCTTGCATTTTCCCTGAAACCCTCGTAGTTTTGTGAGGTCTGCGACCTCCTCTCTAACCTCATCTTCTCATAAAATTTAGAACAACTACAATTGTATGAACTCAACACAAACACATAAAAAAGGAATACAAGTTTGAATGATTCATTGCTTCTCCAGAGATAATTAAATATACAAAACTTACTAATAATAGGACTCACAAAATAGCTTAGAACAACTACGATTGTATGAACTTAACACAAACACATAAAAAATGAATACAAGTTTGAATGATTCATTGCTTCTCCAGAGATAATTAAATATACAAAACTTACATAATAGGACTCACAAAATAGCTAATGCAAAACTAACTAAAATTATTATAGAATTTAAAATTATCACTTTCCAAAAATAGCCACTGGAATAATTAATCTTTAACATAAAAACAATTTCTAAATTCAACCTGGCATGGTTAGAAGCAAATGTTTAATGGGTAGAAGCAAATATTTAATGGTATTTCCGTTTTTTTATAAATCTTTGTGAGTGGGAGATTAAGGATAAAATATTTTGTTTGCAACCTGTTCATCTATTCATGTTGAAAGAAAGCAAGTTAGTAAACAAATCTATACCATTAAACACGACCTTAGCTATGATGTGAAGAATTATCTTGTTATCTACTATTTTGAGGGTTTCATGACATCTTCGCTAGTTTAAAGATAGACCCGATGCAAGGCATAAATGCTTTGCAAAGATACAATCCATGAAGATGAGAAGTGGTGTTTTACTGTTTAGAACAGGGTAGATCCTTCTTTGGTGGTCTGCTCCTAATCCTAATACCATATTCAATGTTCCTAAATTGACATTCAATATGTGCATGCTTCAGTATTAAATGAATCTGTTGGACCATGTGCAGTAGTGTAAAATCATTTAATTTCTCTATATTGCAATTATGAAACTCAGTCACTAATGACATTGACACGTTTGCAGAAAATAGTGCTGAAATTGTAGGTGATTGTGAATATTGCAGGGGTAGGGTATATTGCAGTGGATATGAAGGAGAAAGACGTACTGGGAAAGTAAGTCTTTCTTTTCTCACAAGTCCACTCAAGAAATTCTTCTGCATGGAGCCAATAAGCATTGGCCCTGGCAAAGAAGAGAAAATTGTGTGGTTGTAATGCAGTAGTGGTGGAGGAGAAGAACAAGGACAAACACTACTTCAGGGATGAAGAAGATGTCAAATATGCAGTAGGAGTGGAAGAGAGAGCATCGACACCATCGGCCATCAATAATATCTTATTATGCCAATTCCCAGCGCTCTCGTCCATCACGTTTTCAACAAAATGAACCTTGCAGATAAGAAAGCAACGGAGGTTGCCCCTAACAAGTAGAAGTTGCTATGGGTGTGAGAGAAAACATACAAAGTGGGTCTACTTATGCACATGCATATAGTGTCACAAAGAGGATATAAGTCCCATCCAAATCTTCATTTACCAATCACAAAAAGAATTAAAAATATATGAAAATACTAAAAAGATTTTTAAATTTGGAAAATATTCAAATTAATAAAATTAATTTAAAAACTTTGTAAAATCATAGAAGAAAAAAATCATAACCCATTATTATTGTACTATACTAATTAAAAAAAATACAACAAGTTAAAAATTTAATATAATTGAAAATTATCTATCACTTTCAAAGTATATAGAATATGTTATAAATATTTGTATATATAATATGTTATAAATAAAAAATATTTAGACAAATTCATTATTATTAAGTTAAAGACAAAATACATCATTTCATGCAATAATTAATTGACTACCCTAAATCTTATATTCAATAGATAGTATCCAACCCTTTGTTATTTTGGAAGGATAACAAAACAAAACTATGCACTCCCCATTGAACTATCATTTGTAGAACTTATTTTATAATGTCTATGTATTGAAAAACGTTCATCCATGATGGCATTAACCATACCAAGAATGAGGGATACTTATAAGTTCCTCCATTTGTAGCCATCTTTCAAAACCATCTTCCCTCCCCTACTTCCTTCATTTGTATCCATCTTCCAAAACCATCTTATGTATTTAATTTTGAAGTCACATATATGTCCTTTTTCATTTTTATGAATTTCCTCATTTTCATTGGTTTGTTATCCCTACCGACATAATCCATATAAGAATCATATCCTTCAAATCATAGAAAAAGGAAAACCACTTATTGTCAAGTATTTAATCAATATTACTTAGAAAAACCTTCCATGGATAGTTTTAAGGATATGACAAATTTTTTTTTTTAATGGAATATTGAAAAACCCTCTAGGTACTTTTCATGCTCATGAATTTCTTGATGACATTCTTATAATATAAAGATTATGGCATATTAGAATTTATATGTTGTTATCAACTACTTCTCTCAACCAATGTGGTTGGAGGTTATATTTTTCACTAGACCACTTCTCTCAACCAATGTGGTATATTAATTTTTGTATAGAGAAGTATTTATCTCATAGAAACAATTGCAAGACACACACATGTTATTGTTGGAGAAATTTCTATTTTTGACATACTAGTTCAGTGGCAGTTAACTGACTAGTTCTATTTTAGATCATCACTATTATGATATTATGCATGCATGCAGTCTACTATTATGGAATGTTATATCCTATATATTAGTGTATTTCACTCATTCATTGTATCATATTGATCATAATCTATGTATCAATCATCAACTCATTGGAGTAGTGTGAATATATTTTCTCATTCTTCCATATTGAATATCTCTTCCTTGATAAAGTTTGTTTGTACTTTATTTAGCTAGATCTCCTGCACAGGTTTCAATGAAACATTGACATGGTATCAAAGCTACGATGCTTGGAGCAAGCCAGATAAGCCAAAGAATAAGGAAAATCAGAGTTTCGGTGAGCAAAATCCGAGTTCATACCTTTCTGCAGTGATTTCTCCCAAAATATTAACATTTTAAGGAAAAGGCTTGCACAAGAAGTAAATCGACCCATTATGAAAGTGGGTTTTGAACTGTTTGCAAATATTCCTCATCATTTACTCAGAACATAAGCTAGAATATTGCCTCCTGAAACTGATATGAATCCATGGTCGTACCTTTCGGCAGTGATTTCTCCCAAAATATAAACTTTCTGAGGAAATGACACCCATTATAAGTAAATCGAATCATTCTACAAGTTTCGTTTCAAGATATTCCTCACTATTTTCTCATCAAGTAAGTCAAAATATCATCTCTTGAAACTGATATGAATTTTCACTTAAGGTGTCTGTTCTACAATGATTTCATAGTTTTTCACTTGCAAATTGAAAGTAAATTTTTAGGGGTTCTCAAAAACAGTGGGAGAGATCGATAAGACATGTATTATACATTTATACTTGGTGGTAATCCTCACAAAAGAAAATGATTTTGATTTCAATCCCAAGGGATAATTCCAACTCACAAGGAAAGGATTGTACAACTTGATGATGGGGACAGAAACAAAACCTACATCAGCAATTGAGAAGATGAGATGGCTGAACGTAAATGATGAATCCACATGAATTACTCTTGAATTGATTTCAAATGATCTATGGTTTCATGCTATGGCATTCAAGACTCCAAATGAGATCTGGAGCACCTTGGAAAGTTTGCTTGAAAAGTAGGATGAGATGAGAGGTCATATGCGTCAGGTAGAGTTTAATACTTGGATCCTAAAAGTTTTGATAATGTACATGATTTCTTTACTAAGTTTAAATCTTTTATATTGAGATTAGAAACTTTTTGTATTGATAAGTCTAAACAAGTGGACCAACTTATTCTAAAAATCTTGGCCAATCTAGGACCAGAATATCTTGTCTATGTTTTCATTCAGGAAGGTATCTCATGGGAACATATTGGAAGATGCTTACCATCGATAAATTCATTTAGTATCTCAGACATGAGGAGGTAAAACTCATTCATATGGGCCTAATCAAGGATCGCAAATAACATGCACTCACCATTCATGATGGAAAAGGATCATCCAAATAGAATGAAAAGGAGAAACATAATGAGAAGGAGCAATACTCCAAACCCTTTAATGATTCTTTAGGTTCCAAAGAGTCTTTAGATTCCAAGAAGAATAATAAGACGGGAAATAAGCACACTTAATGCAATAAACTGAATCATGAAGAATCCACATGCATGAAGAAACAATTCGATCTTATGTCACAAACACTTCAGAAGAACAACCTTGGAAACTTCATTCTAGAGGGAGTCAAGAAGTAGAAGAAAAAAGTTCATGCTCCTAAGAAATCTAATCAACATTCTCTTGTTTCAATTAATCCCTCATCTGATTCATGGATTCTAGATTCTGGTGCATCCCATCATATGGAAGTGAAAGATGAAGTTTTATTTCTTTGAGTCCATGCTCAAGACACCCTATTCTCATGGGGGATGATACTCCAGTAGAATTAGTAGGAGAGGGGAGAGTGGAACTCCATAATGGTAGTTTGAATTTTTTACATGCTCCAAATGTTTCTGTGAATCTTCTCTCAGTTTATCAGATCACTCAGAAAAGTAAAAAGGTTGAATTTACATCAATTCCATCATTACAATTGGTGAGGTGGATCACAAGTCAAGGTTGTATCAATTCACTAAGTTTTCTGATGATGACTCATATTTTCTACTTACACATAAGGAGAGTACATTTCATGCACCTCTAGTGAAACATGCATATACTCTTGTCCTTCCATGAGTTTCATACACCAGAGATGATTCCATACACTCAGATTCCCTACATGGAAATAATAAGGTAGTACAACAAGATAAGAAGCCAACGCTGAAGCTTAAGTAGATGCCCAAGAAAAGAAAATTCACACTTCAAGTAGGAGGTATCCTTATAGGGAATCCAGTCAATTTGAGGAGGAATCGATCTCAGCATGAGGATCCTTCTCATGTACTTTCATCTTCAAAACCTACGATTCCCATGAATTGATATATGGTTCAATCTACTGATAAACCTACAATAAGGCTGTGAGAAATCAATTATGGAAAGAATCCATGCAAAAGGAGTATGACTCACTTCTAAAGAATCATATTTGGCATCTAGTTATACTTCCACCAGAAAGGAATATTTTTCAGGTGTAGATGGGTCCACGGGATCAACAGGTGCAAGGATAGACAGGTTTCCAAAGGACTTCATCAGATCCATAAATATTTCTAGATATTCATGAAGACATTCAGTGACCATAAGTTTCAGACTTTGCGGGATGGTCTTGGAGTGAAGAACATAGTTTCCTAGCAACTGCCTTTTCTTCTATTGATGCATTGTATTTTGAGGGAGGTTTTGTTTCCAAGTGGTTTTCCCTCTTTCCTCATTTTTATTCAGTGTTCAGTAGTTTCATTGTACATGAGTAAATAATATGGCCTAGTAGATGGGACTCATTGTTTACTCCATAGTGATGTTCAGGGGGGGTGTTGGAGAAATTTATATTTTCGGCACACTAGCTCAGTGAGAGTTAACTAACTATTTCTATTTTACATCATCACTATTATGATATTATGCATGCATGCATTCTGCTAATATGGAATTTTATGTCCTATATATGAGTGTAATCCACTCATTCATTGTATCATATTGATCATCATCTATGTATCAATCATCATCTCATTGGAGTAGTATAAATATATTTTCTCATTCTTCCATATTGAAACTCTCTTCCTTTCTTGATAATCTTGGTTTGTACTTGTTTTAGCTATATCTCCTATGCAGGTTTCAACGAAACATTGACAATGATTTGATCCAACTTAGTAAGATTATATTTTTTTAGTCGTAGTATTTTTTTATTCTTTAGCAAGTAGGGAGGGGAGTAGGTTAAGAAACAAGAATACTCACTCTATAACTAATCCACCATTATGTTAGAAGGAGGAACCACTCCCCTATGGTTTCCTCCATTCTAATAAGGCTTCTGATATATTGAAGTTATATGTTTTCATGGACCACTTCTCTAAAACAATGTGGGATAATACGTTTTGTATAGAGAGATATTTATGTCATAGAAACAATTCCAAGATGCATAGTTGTTAAGGATATTTGACTTCGTAATGAGCATTTTTAGGAAGGCTTGTGAAATGCTTACTATGGAGGATGTTGACATCAAGGGAGAGGAAGAGGATAGGAAGAAAGAATACCCACATCATAACATCAACCATTATGTTAGTAGGAGGCACCACTCCTTGTGGTTGTACTCATTGGAAAAATGATCATGGTATATTGGAACTTATATGTTCTGAGGGACCACTTGTCCCAACCAACGCGGAATATTAATTTTGTCAAAGAGATATATTTATGTTATAGAAATGATTCCAAGAACATTACAATATGAGAAGATGTTAACATATTTGAGTTATTAATGGGTATTTTTGAAAGGCATGTGAACGAGGTATTGTGGAGTACTATCAATGATATATTTTTCAAATTCCTTTGCACGCAAGGAGAGGGAAGGTTAAGAAATAAGTATATTTTCATTACAACCATTAAACCATTATGCTAGGAGGCACACTGGAGGCAAGATGCAGATTATTTTCTAAATGGAATGAAAGAAGAGATATTACAGTGAAATACACACAAATATTGTTGGAAATAGATAAATACACCCATACATGATTTCTATTAATGAAAGAAATGTACAGAAACTATAAAAAAAAAGAGTGAATGAACTTGCTATAATGGCGGCAGCTTATCTCTGAGAAGAGATGTGATGACTACACTCATTCACAAGAAGAAGATGATTACAATGAGGCTTTGAAGGCCTTCTTACAATAAACATGAATGAAAAAACCCTAGACATCCAAAAACCTAACCCTACAAGATGAAGTGCCAAAATTCATGTGGGCCCCGTTGTGGTAAGTTAGTACATCAATTTCCCGAGGTCGTAAAGTTTGCATACGATCTTCATTTTAGACGTGTGATAGCCCATTGGAAAGGTATTTTCAAGAACTACACATTATTTCATTAAAATTTGACTCCATCAATAATGTGACTATGGAAAGCCCAAAAAATATTATTTAGGGCCTCAAAACGACCATAGAAGTGCAAAAAGATGTACTGAGATGAAAAATTCCAAAATAAACCAGTTGGACTAGATGGAAAGCCACCAATATACACATGGATGTTTTGTATGGCTTCAATATAGATTCAAAAGTGCAAAACCCATAATTACAAAGAAGTGTCCCCATTACAAAGAAACATGTTGAACTAAAAACTGTCAAGATGAGCTAGTTGGAATTTGGAATAGGTGGGTGGCCATGAATATCCACCTCAATTAGTCCTCCCCCATTAAGAAGCAATGAGCTCCATTGCGTTGAGTTCCCGAGGAAGAGGGGAAAGAGTTTACTGAATCTGAATCTTGGTGAGTTGTGTGCCTTGCTAGAGAAGTTGCATTGTTTGGTCTGTGGAAGGCTATCATGAACCTGTTGTTGGTGGGGTTGAATCTGTTCCACCGACCTGTTGTCTCTAGGATTGATGGGGCATTGTGTAGGCACCATCATAGGTGAAGAAAAAATAAATTATTTATCTTCTACAATCTTCTTATGTTGGATAGAAGGTGTTGAGGATGCAGTGGTTGTAGTGGCCTTCTATGCATCCTTTGAAAAGATTGTGAAGAGGCTGACTTTTGAAAAATGAGATTTTACCTTGCAGCACTATTTTAGTGGAACAGTAGTTGAAACTTCCTTTGGTATCCTATAGATCTCACGCCCGAGAGTAATAATGAAACTACGGGGTAAAGACTCATAAAAAACATGATTTTTCCACATATATGGTTGGCCCAAAACAACATCACATACATCAAGAGGGGAAAGATCATATACTACCTCATCCTTGAAGGGTTGGAAGCCATAGGACATGCGAGAGTACTGGCTGACATGAATATCTCATCCCTCGTGAAGCCACCCGATGTTGTATGGTCGTGGTTATGGTGTTGTCGACAACCCTAATTGTTTGAAAACCTCAACTGAGATGAATTTATTCTATCTTTCACTATCAATAATGAAATGCAATGGGGTACCCTTCAACCACATCTTTGAATGGAAAAGGCACTCCCCCTCTTCAGGATCTCTTGGTTATTTGGTTGAATTGTTATGGTCGCGACAGTGGCAGTGGGGTCTTCTTTGATGTATAGTCCTTTTTCGTTATTTGCTCGATCAAATTCCAAATCAAGGTTCGTCTCCTTGTCATTGATCTCGACCAAAAATGACTATTTTGAGTGTCATTCATCTGTTTTTCTCTAGAGGATATTGTGGAAGTCGCATCATTTCCCAGTTTCATTCTTCGTCTTCCCCTTACCATTATTTTCATGTGTCTTAGACTAGTTTTCAGGAGGCTATTGTTTAGGTCCATCTTTATCATGCTTTGGTTGTTGCGTACTTGCAGACCTAAACTCTTATTTATTCTGATGCCCAAATTTCTACTCGATTTGGACAACATATTGATAGGGAACTTCCAGTGATGAGATTTTTAGGAAATACATTTTGTTTTGGATGTACCTATGCAGAGCCCCAGAGTATCTCAGAACCAGATGCCACTCAAATTCTTTGATAACCGTCTTGGTACACAAGGTATGGAAAGTAGTTTTTAGCTCCAAAACAGTTTGGAACTTCTCTTAACAGAGTGTAATCCATATCATGTACCGGTATTCATAGTTGTCAACAAGGTAATATTGTTCCTTGACCACACCCACAAAAAAAATGCCAAGTGGGATCGACCCCATATATTCCAAATTCCTCTGTGGAACTTTTATTTGAGTAAGTTTCCCACCAATGTTTGACATCGTTGAGAGCCTTGAGGAGTGAAAAGGTGATCTCTTCCCTATTGGAAAAATTGTGAACAGAGAAATAACCTTCTAGTAGATTTAACCATTTTTCTAGGGCATCCTCATCTATCTCACCTTCAAATACGAGAATATCAAAGTTAACTTGTACCTTGACAATATAAGTTCCTCCAATGTGGTCGCTTGATGAAGATGCACTTGTTTCTATCAGAAGGCATTGAAGGATGTGGGAAAAACTCCCCATCATTTCATCCCTTTATCACGCAAGAGCTTGTTGAAGAAACATGCTAATATAATCTTTTTCTCTTCCATTTTTATTTTCTTCCACCATGGAGGGTTTCTTGGGCATGTGAGAGGGATTTTCCTCAAGAGAGACAAGCTCGATACCCAACTTGCTATACTTGGACCTCGTCGGGGACATGCACTGAAAAATGATCAAGAGCATCTTGCTCGGATACAACTGATCCAGATTATTTTCAGAATGAAATGAAAATAGAGATATTACAATGAAATACACACAACTATTTCCAGAAATAGAGAAATACAACAATACATAATTTCTATTAAAGAAATAAATGTACAGAGACTGTAAAAATATGGAGTGAATGAATTCTCTAGAATGGTAGCAACTTATCTCTCAGAAAAGATGTGATGGCTACGCTCATTCAGAAGAAGAAAATTAGTACAATGAGGCTTTGAAGACCTTTTTACAATAAACATGAATTCAAATACCCTAGACATCCCAAAAGATAACCCTAGGAGATGAAGCGCCAAAAGTCATGTGGGCCCCATTGGGGTAAGTTAGTACATCAACTTCCTGAGGTTGTAACTTTTGCATATGATCTCTATTTTAGGCGTGTGATAGCCCGTTGGAAATGTATTTTCGAGAACTACGCATTATAACATCAAAATTTGACTCCGTCAATAGTTTGATTGTGAAAAACCCAAAAAATATTGTATAAGGAATCAAAACGACCCCAAAAGTACAAGAAGATATATTGAGATGAAAACTTCCAAAATAGGTTAGTTGGACTAGATGGGAGACCACCAATACCCACTTGGATGTTGTCTCGGGCTTCAAAAAAACCTCTGAAGTGCAGAACCCATAATTACAAAGAAGTGTCCCCATTGCAGAGAAACGTGTTGAACTATAAACTGTCAAGATGGGCCAGTTGGAATTTGGAACAGGTGGGTGGCCACTAATATCCACCTAGATCAAGGAAACACTCCCTTGTTGCTATGACCATTGACACAAGGATCATTGTTGTGAAATGCGACACTTAAATATATAAAAACATCTCATAATTATGATTAATTGTATAATAGTTCAACCAATAATGTTGACCAAATAATCTCTAAATGTTAATAATTTTAACAATTTCTAATGATCCATCTATATAATTTTAGTTCAACTATTAAAATTAAGGAAATGAGCTTTAAATTCCAACAATTTAATAATTTTAAACAAATTTTCATGATAAACTTGCTATCTTTAAGTGTAGGAATCACATATGGGATGCAACCAAGCCATAATGGTCTGACTTATATATATATATATATATATATATATA
>JASDQU010739852.1:193816-205615 GCA_032191745.1 Picea mariana
GAAATGCCGAAATGATGGCACTTGGATCTGCTACCACTTGTCCTCTGAGATGGATGGGTCAAAATCCTCTTGGGATTTCGCGATACATGATGTCAAAATTTCGTGTATCGGGGTTTTGGAGAGCAGTCTCCTTCACTTGTCCAACTCCCGATCCCTGATTTTGCGATCAGATCAGATCGACGGCTCACGATCTATCTCGATCCAACGGTCTAGAATAACTTGTTATTTCGCAATTTGTGAATTCTCACAGCTATCTTCTGACCTTTACACCTTGTGAGTCAGCAAAATGCCGAGATGTTGCAACGTGTCTCTTGATGGACGGTCCAGATAATTTTGGGATTTCACGACTTCACAAGTCAAAATTTCTCCTGTGCACTCCAGAGGACTAAACCTCCAGCACTTTCTCGTGGATCCAACGGCTATCGGTCCTCTGCGCAAGATCTAACGAATGAAATTCTTTTTCCTTTTCAACACTCTCCTCGTCCCTTCTGAACTGGATTTCCACCTTAGATCTTTTCGGAGGATGGATCTTACTACTGCGCCGGCTATTCATTGCTCCTCTAACGCGATCTTTGCTGTGTTTGAAGGAATTTTGTCCTGTAGAAGAAAAAATCGTGATTCTTTCAAAGATTTGAAGGAATTTCACGAGTTCTTTGAAGCTTAGCATTGTCTGTTGCAATCTTTGACGGATTTGAGAGAATTCCCGTAAATCTTTTAAACGATTCTACCTTCTACAGGAATCTTTAACGAATTTGACGAATCCTTTGAGTTCTTCAAATGTTCCTGCGTCCCGCAGCTCTTCTTCGTGAATATTTTACGAATTTGATAATTTTGCAAGAATCTTTACTATTTCTCTATATGCAGTCTTCACTTCCTCAAGTTTTTGAGCGTATAGTACTTTGCTTCCTCTCGTGAGCTTCCTGCGAGGATCTTTTGAGAGTATGAACGAACAACTCTCTGATCCTTGTGAAAAAAAATGTGTCGCGTGCTCTCAAGATCTGTGTAATCTCTGCGCTATTTGAGGATCGTGTTGCTCTCCAGCCTGTGTGAAGAGGCTTACTGCTAAAGCTCTGATACCATGAGAAGTTGTGAAGCAAGAAATGCAGAGAGAAACAATAGGACAGAAAAAAATATATTAGAATATAAGAAGAAGAGTACAAAACGAGTACATGAAGAAGTTCTGAAGTAGTACTATGCAAAGGGAAATAGCTGAGCTAAATAGGCTCAAGAAAAACAAGAATAGAAAGTACAGCTGGCCAGGACAACTGGCAGTGTACAGTCAGCATGTTGAGGTTACATTATATTTAACAAGAATGAGGGCACAACTCTGTTGACTGTGTTTAGGGTTTGGATAGTGGTGGCTATTTGATCGAATGACTCCTTTAGCGATCAATGTGACAACTTTCTTTTCCCGTAACTAGCTGGAACAAATCTCTTGCATTTTCCCTGAAACCCTCATAGTTTTGTGAGGTCTGCGGCCTCCTCTCTAACCTCATCTTTTCATAAAATTTAGAACAACTACGATTGTATGAACTCAACACAAACACATAAAAAAGGAATACAAGTTTGAATGATTCATTGCTTCTCCAGAGATAATTAAATATACAAAACTTACTAATAATAGGACTCACAAAATAGCTTAGAACAACTACGATTGTATGAACTGAACACAAACACATAAAAAATGAATACAAGTTTGAATGATTCATTGCTTCTCCAGAGATAATTAAATATACAAAACTTACTAATAATAGGACTCACAAAATAGCTAATGCAAAACTAACTAAAATTATTATAGAATTTAAAATTATCACTTTCCAAAAATAGCCACTGGAATAATTAATCTTTAACATAAAAACAATTTCTAAATTCAACCTGGCATGGTTAGAAGCAAATGTTTAATGGGTAGAAGCAAATATTTAATGGTATTTCCGTTTTTTTATAAATCTTTGTGAGTGGGAGATTAAGGATAAAATATTTTGTTTGCAACCTGTTCATCTATTCATGTTGAAAGAAAGCAAGTTAGTAAACAAATCTATACCATTAAACACGACCTTAGCTATGATGTGAAGAATTATCTTGTTATCTACTATTTTGAGGGTTTCATGACATCTTCGCTAGTTTAAAGATAGACCCGATGCAAGGCATAAATGCTTTGCAAAGATACAATCCATGAAGATGAGAAGTGGTGTTTTACTGTTTAGAACAGGGTAGATCCTTCTTTGGTGGTCTGCTCCTAATCCTAATACCATATTCAATGTTCCTAAATTGACATTCAATATGTGCATGCTTCAGTATTAAATGAATCTGTTGGACCATGTGCAGTAGTGTAAAATCATTTAATTTCTCTATATTGCAATTATGAAACTCAGTCACTAATGACATTGACACGTTTGCAGAAAATAGTGCTGAAATTGTAGGTGATTGTGAATATTGCAGGGGTAGGGTATATTGCAGTGGATATGAAGGAGAAAGACGTACTGGGAAAGTAAGTCTTTCTTTTCTCACAAGTCCACTCAAGAAATTCTTCTGCATGGAGCCAATAAGCATTGGCCCTGGCAAAGAAGAGAAAATTGTGTGGTTGTAATGCAGTAGTGGTGGAGGAGAAGAACAAGGACAAACACTACTTCAGGGATGAAGAAGATGTCAAATATGCAGTAGGAGTGGAAGAGAGAGCATCGACACCATCGGCCATCAATAATATCTTATTATGCCAATTCCCAGCGCTCTCGTCCATCACGTTTTCAACAAAATGAACCTTGCAGATAAGAAAGCAACGGAGGTTGCCCCTAACAAGTAGAAGTTGCTATGGGTGTGAGAGAAAACATACAAAGTGGGTCTACTTATGCACATGCATATAGTGTCACAAAGAGGATATAAGTCCCATCCAAATCTTCATTTACCAATCACAAAAAGAATTAAAAATATATGAAAATACTAAAAAGATTTTTAAATTTGGAAAATATTCAAATTAATAAAATTAATTTAAAAACTTTGTAAAATCATAGAAGAAAAAAATCATAACCCATTATTATTGTACTATACTAATTAAAAAAAATACAACAAGTTAAAAATTTAATATAATTGAAAATTATCTATCACTTTCAAAGTATATAGAATATGTTATAAATATTTGTATATATAATATGTTATAAATAAAAAATATTTAGACAAATTCATTATTATTAAGTTAAAGACAAAATACATCATTTCATGCAATAATTAATTGACTACCCTAAATCTTATATTCAATAGATAGTATCCAACCCTTTGTTATTTTGGAAGGATAACAAAACAAAACTATGCACTCCCCATTGAACTATCATTTGTAGAACTTATTTTATAATGTCTATGTATTGAAAAACGTTCATCCATGATGGCATTAACCATACCAAGAATGAGGGATACTTATAAGTTCCTCCATTTGTAGCCATCTTTCAAAACCATCTTCCCTCCCCTACTTCCTTCATTTGTATCCATCTTCCAAAACCATCTTATGTATTTAATTTTGAAGTCACATATATGTCCTTTTTCATTTTTATGAATTTCCTCATTTTCATTGGTTTGTTATCCCTACCGACATAATCCATATAAGAATCATATCCTTCAAATCATAGAAAAAGGAAAACCACTTATTGTCAAGTATTTAATCAATATTACTTAGAAAAACCTTCCATGGATAGTTTTAAGGATATGACAAATTTTTTTTTTTAATGGAATATTGAAAAACCCTCTAGGTACTTTTCATGCTCATGAATTTCTTGATGACATTCTTATAATATAAAGATTATGGCATATTAGAATTTATATGTTGTTATCAACTACTTCTCTCAACCAATGTGGTTGGAGGTTATATTTTTCACTAGACCACTTCTCTCAACCAATGTGGTATATTAATTTTTGTATAGAGAAGTATTTATCTCATAGAAACAATTGCAAGACACACACATGTTATTGTTGGAGAAATTTCTATTTTTGACATACTAGTTCAGTGGCAGTTAACTGACTAGTTCTATTTTAGATCATCACTATTATGATATTATGCATGCATGCAGTCTACTATTATGGAATGTTATATCCTATATATTAGTGTATTTCACTCATTCATTGTATCATATTGATCATAATCTATGTATCAATCATCAACTCATTGGAGTAGTGTGAATATATTTTCTCATTCTTCCATATTGAATATCTCTTCCTTGATAAAGTTTGTTTGTACTTTATTTAGCTAGATCTCCTGCACAGGTTTCAATGAAACATTGACATGGTATCAAAGCTACGATGCTTGGAGCAAGCCAGATAAGCCAAAGAATAAGGAAAATCAGAGTTTCGGTGAGCAAAATCCGAGTTCATACCTTTCTGCAGTGATTTCTCCCAAAATATTAACATTTTAAGGAAAAGGCTTGCACAAGAAGTAAATCGACCCATTATGAAAGTGGGTTTTGAACTGTTTGCAAATATTCCTCATCATTTACTCAGAACATAAGCTAGAATATTGCCTCCTGAAACTGATATGAATCCATGGTCGTACCTTTCGGCAGTGATTTCTCCCAAAATATAAACTTTCTGAGGAAATGACACCCATTATAAGTAAATCGAATCATTCTACAAGTTTCGTTTCAAGATATTCCTCACTATTTTCTCATCAAGTAAGTCAAAATATCATCTCTTGAAACTGATATGAATTTTCACTTAAGGTGTCTGTTCTACAATGATTTCATAGTTTTTCACTTGCAAATTGAAAGTAAATTTTTAGGGGTTCTCAAAAACAGTGGGAGAGATCGATAAGACATGTATTATACATTTATACTTGGTGGTAATCCTCACAAAAGAAAATGATTTTGATTTCAATCCCAAGGGATAATTCCAACTCACAAGGAAAGGATTGTACAACTTGATGATGGGGACAGAAACAAAACCTACATCAGCAATTGAGAAGATGAGATGGCTGAACGTAAATGATGAATCCACATGAATTACTCTTGAATTGATTTCAAATGATCTATGGTTTCATGCTATGGCATTCAAGACTCCAAATGAGATCTGGAGCACCTTGGAAAGTTTGCTTGAAAAGTAGGATGAGATGAGAGGTCATATGCGTCAGGTAGAGTTTAATACTTGGATCCTAAAAGTTTTGATAATGTACATGATTTCTTTACTAAGTTTAAATCTTTTATATTGAGATTAGAAACTTTTTGTATTGATAAGTCTAAACAAGTGGACCAACTTATTCTAAAAATCTTGGCCAATCTAGGACCAGAATATCTTGTCTATGTTTTCATTCAGGAAGGTATCTCATGGGAACATATTGGAAGATGCTTACCATCGATAAATTCATTTAGTATCTCAGACATGAGGAGGTAAAACTCATTCATATGGGCCTAATCAAGGATCGCAAATAACATGCACTCACCATTCATGATGGAAAAGGATCATCCAAATAGAATGAAAAGGAGAAACATAATGAGAAGGAGCAATACTCCAAACCCTTTAATGATTCTTTAGGTTCCAAAGAGTCTTTAGATTCCAAGAAGAATAATAAGACGGGAAATAAGCACACTTAATGCAATAAACTGAATCATGAAGAATCCACATGCATGAAGAAACAATTCGATCTTATGTCACAAACACTTCAGAAGAACAACCTTGGAAACTTCATTCTAGAGGGAGTCAAGAAGTAGAAGAAAAAAGTTCATGCTCCTAAGAAATCTAATCAACATTCTCTTGTTTCAATTAATCCCTCATCTGATTCATGGATTCTAGATTCTGGTGCATCCCATCATATGGAAGTGAAAGATGAAGTTTTATTTCTTTGAGTCCATGCTCAAGACACCCTATTCTCATGGGGGATGATACTCCAGTAGAATTAGTAGGAGAGGGGAGAGTGGAACTCCATAATGGTAGTTTGAATTTTTTACATGCTCCAAATGTTTCTGTGAATCTTCTCTCAGTTTATCAGATCACTCAGAAAAGTAAAAAGGTTGAATTTACATCAATTCCATCATTACAATTGGTGAGGTGGATCACAAGTCAAGGTTGTATCAATTCACTAAGTTTTCTGATGATGACTCATATTTTCTACTTACACATAAGGAGAGTACATTTCATGCACCTCTAGTGAAACATGCATATACTCTTGTCCTTCCATGAGTTTCATACACCAGAGATGATTCCATACACTCAGATTCCCTACATGGAAATAATAAGGTAGTACAACAAGATAAGAAGCCAACGCTGAAGCTTAAGTAGATGCCCAAGAAAAGAAAATTCACACTTCAAGTAGGAGGTATCCTTATAGGGAATCCAGTCAATTTGAGGAGGAATCGATCTCAGCATGAGGATCCTTCTCATGTACTTTCATCTTCAAAACCTACGATTCCCATGAATTGATATATGGTTCAATCTACTGATAAACCTACAATAAGGCTGTGAGAAATCAATTATGGAAAGAATCCATGCAAAAGGAGTATGACTCACTTCTAAAGAATCATATTTGGCATCTAGTTATACTTCCACCAGAAAGGAATATTTTTCAGGTGTAGATGGGTCCACGGGATCAACAGGTGCAAGGATAGACAGGTTTCCAAAGGACTTCATCAGATCCATAAATATTTCTAGATATTCATGAAGACATTCAGTGACCATAAGTTTCAGACTTTGCGGGATGGTCTTGGAGTGAAGAACATAGTTTCCTAGCAACTGCCTTTTCTTCTATTGATGCATTGTATTTTGAGGGAGGTTTTGTTTCCAAGTGGTTTTCCCTCTTTCCTCATTTTTATTCAGTGTTCAGTAGTTTCATTGTACATGAGTAAATAATATGGCCTAGTAGATGGGACTCATTGTTTACTCCATAGTGATGTTCAGGGGGGGTGTTGGAGAAATTTATATTTTCGGCACACTAGCTCAGTGAGAGTTAACTAACTATTTCTATTTTACATCATCACTATTATGATATTATGCATGCATGCATTCTGCTAATATGGAATTTTATGTCCTATATATGAGTGTAATCCACTCATTCATTGTATCATATTGATCATCATCTATGTATCAATCATCATCTCATTGGAGTAGTATAAATATATTTTCTCATTCTTCCATATTGAAACTCTCTTCCTTTCTTGATAATCTTGGTTTGTACTTGTTTTAGCTATATCTCCTATGCAGGTTTCAACGAAACATTGACAATGATTTGATCCAACTTAGTAAGATTATATTTTTTTAGTCGTAGTATTTTTTTATTCTTTAGCAAGTAGGGAGGGGAGTAGGTTAAGAAACAAGAATACTCACTCTATAACTAATCCACCATTATGTTAGAAGGAGGAACCACTCCCCTATGGTTTCCTCCATTCTAATAAGGCTTCTGATATATTGAAGTTATATGTTTTCATGGACCACTTCTCTAAAACAATGTGGGATAATACGTTTTGTATAGAGAGATATTTATGTCATAGAAACAATTCCAAGATGCATAGTTGTTAAGGATATTTGACTTCGTAATGAGCATTTTTAGGAAGGCTTGTGAAATGCTTACTATGGAGGATGTTGACATCAAGGGAGAGGAAGAGGATAGGAAGAAAGAATACCCACATCATAACATCAACCATTATGTTAGTAGGAGGCACCACTCCTTGTGGTTGTACTCATTGGAAAAATGATCATGGTATATTGGAACTTATATGTTCTGAGGGACCACTTGTCCCAACCAACGCGGAATATTAATTTTGTCAAAGAGATATATTTATGTTATAGAAATGATTCCAAGAACATTACAATATGAGAAGATGTTAACATATTTGAGTTATTAATGGGTATTTTTGAAAGGCATGTGAACGAGGTATTGTGGAGTACTATCAATGATATATTTTTCAAATTCCTTTGCACGCAAGGAGAGGGAAGGTTAAGAAATAAGTATATTTTCATTACAACCATTAAACCATTATGCTAGGAGGCACACTGGAGGCAAGATGCAGATTATTTTCTAAATGGAATGAAAGAAGAGATATTACAGTGAAATACACACAAATATTGTTGGAAATAGATAAATACACCCATACATGATTTCTATTAATGAAAGAAATGTACAGAAACTATAAAAAAAAAGAGTGAATGAACTTGCTATAATGGCGGCAGCTTATCTCTGAGAAGAGATGTGATGACTACACTCATTCACAAGAAGAAGATGATTACAATGAGGCTTTGAAGGCCTTCTTACAATAAACATGAATGAAAAAACCCTAGACATCCAAAAACCTAACCCTACAAGATGAAGTGCCAAAATTCATGTGGGCCCCGTTGTGGTAAGTTAGTACATCAATTTCCCGAGGTCGTAAAGTTTGCATACGATCTTCATTTTAGACGTGTGATAGCCCATTGGAAAGGTATTTTCAAGAACTACACATTATTTCATTAAAATTTGACTCCATCAATAATGTGACTATGGAAAGCCCAAAAAATATTATTTAGGGCCTCAAAACGACCATAGAAGTGCAAAAAGATGTACTGAGATGAAAAATTCCAAAATAAACCAGTTGGACTAGATGGAAAGCCACCAATATACACATGGATGTTTTGTATGGCTTCAATATAGATTCAAAAGTGCAAAACCCATAATTACAAAGAAGTGTCCCCATTACAAAGAAACATGTTGAACTAAAAACTGTCAAGATGAGCTAGTTGGAATTTGGAATAGGTGGGTGGCCATGAATATCCACCTCAATTAGTCCTCCCCCATTAAGAAGCAATGAGCTCCATTGCGTTGAGTTCCCGAGGAAGAGGGGAAAGAGTTTACTGAATCTGAATCTTGGTGAGTTGTGTGCCTTGCTAGAGAAGTTGCATTGTTTGGTCTGTGGAAGGCTATCATGAACCTGTTGTTGGTGGGGTTGAATCTGTTCCACCGACCTGTTGTCTCTAGGATTGATGGGGCATTGTGTAGGCACCATCATAGGTGAAGAAAAAATAAATTATTTATCTTCTACAATCTTCTTATGTTGGATAGAAGGTGTTGAGGATGCAGTGGTTGTAGTGGCCTTCTATGCATCCTTTGAAAAGATTGTGAAGAGGCTGACTTTTGAAAAATGAGATTTTACCTTGCAGCACTATTTTAGTGGAACAGTAGTTGAAACTTCCTTTGGTATCCTATAGATCTCACGCCCGAGAGTAATAATGAAACTACGGGGTAAAGACTCATAAAAAACATGATTTTTCCACATATATGGTTGGCCCAAAACAACATCACATACATCAAGAGGGGAAAGATCATATACTACCTCATCCTTGAAGGGTTGGAAGCCATAGGACATGCGAGAGTACTGGCTGACATGAATATCTCATCCCTCGTGAAGCCACCCGATGTTGTATGGTCGTGGTTATGGTGTTGTCGACAACCCTAATTGTTTGAAAACCTCAACTGAGATGAATTTATTCTATCTTTCACTATCAATAATGAAATGCAATGGGGTACCCTTCAACCACATCTTTGAATGGAAAAGGCACTCCCCCTCTTCAGGATCTCTTGGTTATTTGGTTGAATTGTTATGGTCGCGACAGTGGCAGTGGGGTCTTCTTTGATGTATAGTCCTTTTTCGTTATTTGCTCGATCAAATTCCAAATCAAGGTTCGTCTCCTTGTCATTGATCTCGACCAAAAATGACTATTTTGAGTGTCATTCATCTGTTTTTCTCTAGAGGATATTGTGGAAGTCGCATCATTTCCCAGTTTCATTCTTCGTCTTCCCCTTACCATTATTTTCATGTGTCTTAGACTAGTTTTCAGGAGGCTATTGTTTAGGTCCATCTTTATCATGCTTTGGTTGTTGCGTACTTGCAGACCTAAACTCTTATTTATTCTGATGCCCAAATTTCTACTCGATTTGGACAACATATTGATAGGGAACTTCCAGTGATGAGATTTTTAGGAAATACATTTTGTTTTGGATGTACCTATGCAGAGCCCCAGAGTATCTCAGAACCAGATGCCACTCAAATTCTTTGATAACCGTCTTGGTACACAAGGTATGGAAAGTAGTTTTTAGCTCCAAAACAGTTTGGAACTTCTCTTAACAGAGTGTAATCCATATCATGTACCGGTATTCATAGTTGTCAACAAGGTAATATTGTTCCTTGACCACACCCACAAAAAAAATGCCAAGTGGGATCGACCCCATATATTCCAAATTCCTCTGTGGAACTTTTATTTGAGTAAGTTTCCCACCAATGTTTGACATCGTTGAGAGCCTTGAGGAGTGAAAAGGTGATCTCTTCCCTATTGGAAAAATTGTGAACAGAGAAATAACCTTCTAGTAGATTTAACCATTTTTCTAGGGCATCCTCATCTATCTCACCTTCAAATACGAGAATATCAAAGTTAACTTGTACCTTGACAATATAAGTTCCTCCAATGTGGTCGCTTGATGAAGATGCACTTGTTTCTATCAGAAGGCATTGAAGGATGTGGGAAAAACTCCCCATCATTTCATCCCTTTATCACGCAAGAGCTTGTTGAAGAAACATGCTAATATAATCTTTTTCTCTTCCATTTTTATTTTCTTCCACCATGGAGGGTTTCTTGGGCATGTGAGAGGGATTTTCCTCAAGAGAGACAAGCTCGATACCCAACTTGCTATACTTGGACCTCGTCGGGGACATGCACTGAAAAATGATCAAGAGCATCTTGCTCGGATACAACTGATCCAGATTATTTTCAGAATGAAATGAAAATAGAGATATTACAATGAAATACACACAACTATTTCCAGAAATAGAGAAATACAACAATACATAATTTCTATTAAAGAAATAAATGTACAGAGACTGTAAAAATATGGAGTGAATGAATTCTCTAGAATGGTAGCAACTTATCTCTCAGAAAAGATGTGATGGCTACGCTCATTCAGAAGAAGAAAATTAGTACAATGAGGCTTTGAAGACCTTTTTACAATAAACATGAATTCAAATACCCTAGACATCCCAAAAGATAACCCTAGGAGATGAAGCGCCAAAAGTCATGTGGGCCCCATTGGGGTAAGTTAGTACATCAACTTCCTGAGGTTGTAACTTTTGCATATGATCTCTATTTTAGGCGTGTGATAGCCCGTTGGAAATGTATTTTCGAGAACTACGCATTATAACATCAAAATTTGACTCCGTCAATAGTTTGATTGTGAAAAACCCAAAAAATATTGTATAAGGAATCAAAACGACCCCAAAAGTACAAGAAGATATATTGAGATGAAAACTTCCAAAATAGGTTAGTTGGACTAGATGGGAGACCACCAATACCCACTTGGATGTTGTCTCGGGCTTCAAAAAAACCTCTGAAGTGCAGAACCCATAATTACAAAGAAGTGTCCCCATTGCAGAGAAACGTGTTGAACTATAAACTGTCAAGATGGGCCAGTTGGAATTTGGAACAGGTGGGTGGCCACTAATATCCACCTAGATCAAGGAAACACTCCCTTGTTGCTATGACCATTGACACAAGGATCATTGTTGTGAAATGCGACACTTAAATATATAAAAACATCTCATAATTATGATTAATTGTATAATAGTTCAACCAATAATGTTGACCAAATAATCTCTAAATGTTAATAATTTTAACAATTTCTAATGATCCATCTATATAATTTTAGTTCAACTATTAAAATTAAGGAAATGAGCTTTAAATTCCAACAATTTAATAATTTTAAACAAATTTTCATGATAAACTTGCTATCTTTAAGTGTAGGAATCACATATGGGATGCAACCAAGCCATAATGGTCTGACTTATATATATATATATATATATATATATA